>JBCEWC010016553.1:0-13045 GCA_038996855.1 Solanum aculeatissimum | reverse complement strand
GATGTGTGTAATGATGCTATGATGGCTTGATCGAGGGTCTTCGGGTCCTCTTCCGCCATGTCACATCTAGGCCCCCTATCCGGGTCGTGACACTATCGTAACAAAAATGAAGCCACAAAGATAAACAATGGACATGACTCACACGATTTCACAATTTAACAACCATGGCAAGAAAAATTTAGCAAAAAGCATCACCATTGTCATGACATTTTCATGTATGCATCGATTTTCATTGATGAAAAAGAATTGAGATGGATTAGGGTGAACATACTTTGAATGAAAAACCAAAAAGGATGAAGAATAAAGTTGAAGAATATTTTTCTTGGGATTCCGAGTTGAAAGAAAATGTTGAGCATTTGTTACCTTTAACTAATGCTTTCTTTTTCTGAAGGTGTAAAACAAAGTAACAAGTGACTTGTCTTTTCACTTACTGTGCCCCGTTAAGTATCCGCCTTCACTGACATTTAGGTGTCTTCGCGCCTCTCTGCCATTTGTGCACAACTTTGGGCAGTCCCAGGCCCATTTCGCCGATCCCCCCTTCAGTGATGGGCGATACCTAGCCCCAAAGTGCCTCAAAACGGCCTAGATTCGTCCTTTTGCACTTTTGATGGTGTTTTCACCAAATTCTTCAACTCCAGTAACTTTGACACTTCCAATCCTATAAAAACCCACTACCAAAGACTTGAAACTTGTGAGGGTTGGCAAAAACTAAAAATTAAAAATAAGAAGCTACTGTAAAAATTCAAAAATGCAAAACATTAATATAAGAAATTAAAATGTGGATAAAATTGGTTCACCACTTTTTTTTGCATTTCCATTTTGGGGCGATGAACCTTTTCCCCAACTTCAAGATAATCTTCCGATTAAGCTCATGGGGATAGTTAGATACCATCAACATTTTCTATCAATCTCTCCACTTCGAAGGCTTGAATTGTCTACCCAACTTGACATCAATTTTCCTTTTAGGCTCTTTAGGTAGACATAAGAGTGTCAAGAGTCCTTTTTTAAAATTGATCTTCACACTTCATGGCCTCGAAGTAAGAGACACCTCCAACCTCAAATGAACTAAAGTTGTCATCAATGATCTCCATCACTTTTTCATGCAACTTAAGTATCATTTCCTCAATCTTGGCCTCTTGGATGATTATTGACCTTGATTACATGCATTTTCCCAATATCTCTTTCACATTGAGCACCACTCCTTCTTGAGACTCCAACTCATGGTTGATGACCATTGTACAGGGAGCCTTACTTACTCTATTTCTTAGTTTCAAGTCAACCTCTAAAACAACAACTTCCCATTCAAAATGTCCTAACTCATAACCTCTAGCAACGATCAAGCATTTGAAATCATCCCTCATATTGATAAATTGGTTTCTTTGAGTCACTTCTTTTGCAAGTCTTCGACTCAAGTCCATGAACCAACTTTTCCTCACAACACTCTTGCCTTCATTCATATCCCAAACACCCATTTGCTCATCATGAAGTACTTAACTTTGAAGGAGATAGAAAAAGGTCTTAGATTCATCTAGCAAGTTTTCATCACAATTAGCCATAAAACAAAAAATAAAAACAAAGAAAACAAAAAGAAGCACTCAAAAATTTAATAAAAAATAGTAAACTACAAGTCCTAAATCAACTCAACATGCCTATTGTTCCCCAACAATGACGCTATTTTTTATGATGTTCAGGCCTACCTCACTAATGGAAGAAAGAACGATCGTTATCAGCATATTAACCCAACAAAAGAGTCGGGGTCAAATCCTAAAGGTAACAACATGGTGGTGATCGAATCGACTAAGTACTATAAGTTACTAATTTCTATCAAAAAACTAAGTACCAAGCAAGTTCTAACTAATTGGGGGGAGAACTAAGCTAATACTACTCTTAAGGGAAAATGGGGTAAGGATTAATCAAGTAAGGGAGCAAGTATACGGGTATGGAAATTAATCGAAACACAATCGATCCATCACACTTAGCATCAAATAAAATCTTTGGGTAGGCTAGGTTAATTGTAACCACATTTCAATTACGATAATATGGTGTTTCACAAGAGCTTATTACAGCATCTTGCGCAAGCCACGCAAAGACACATATGGCTTGAGAACCTCATGAGCAAAACTCTTAAAACCTTAGTCGTTGAGCTTATTTTAAGGACCTCAACACATAAAATCCATGACATCATACAAACCCTCCACTTCAACTACTCAAATTAATGCAAAGATCTAAGCTAGATTCAAGTTTGTGATCTCAAATCATAAGTTAAACATGAAGGTAAGCATGAACCCATATATAAATTGAACCAAATCAAAGCAATTTAGTGAGAAACCCACTTGATTTGCAAGTAAATCATCAACCACGTTGAAAGCAAGAGAATTAATCAAGACCTATAAATAATTTAGCATCAAAACTTAATTAAATCTACAATTTATGTATTCAAGAACAAGGAAAGAAACAGTGAGTGAAAGATACATACAAGTAAAGCTCACACTCTTTAATCCACTCAAGAATTTGTAGACCACTTGCTCTAAATCCTCATCCTAAACTAAAATCTATACTAAGGTATGTATTCTTCTATCTTTTTCATATGAATTATCTTCTCAATGAATGAATTCTCTTCTGTATCAAGAACAAGGGTTTTTTAGTGTATCTAAATTGGGGTTAAAATGGTGTAATTCTTGAAATACCCTGTTGTTGGTAACATTAGTACTCCGCGTTCATAGATGTCAACTGAAGTTAACACTCCGTGTTCGCTCTAAGCATTTTGCGATCGTGGATAATATGCTTCATCTGCTTTACCTACGTGCCGATGTTGGGTGCGTTCATGCCCTTTTCTCTTTTGTTGCTCTGTATTCGCGGAGAACAACTGCTACCAGGCATACTTCTTTGCATTTTTAGCTCCTTTTTTCTCTAATCTTAATTCTTCTCAGCAAAACTCTATTTACATAATATGTACCTGAAATATACACTATTAAAAATATAACTAGCCTCAAGTTATGAATTTAACAATAAAAAATCATAAGAAAAGAGTAGGAAATATGTGTAAATTATACACTTTTTAGGAAGGTTGCACCTATCCTTATCAATACACTGTGTAAAGGGATGGTTGTGTTTGTCCTCATCAATGCATAGAATAACTCATGTCATGAATGTGAGTAAGGAAAGTTGTACCTATCTTCATCAATACACACAAATAAAGTAAAGGGAGGGTTGTGCCCATCCTCATCAATACAAAGAATAACTCACATCAACATAGTATAAAGAAAAGGTTGTACCTATCCTCATAAATATATGGAGTATCCCAATTCATCATATTAGTGTAAAGAAAATGTTGTAGCTATTTTGATCAATACACATAGTAGTTTAATTCTTAACTTTGTAAAGGGAAGGTTGTGCCTATCCTCATCAAAACAAATTAGCACATACAATATTTGAAGTCATTATATTCACAATTATGTCATAATCATGTCATCATGTCTATACCATATTTATAATCATGTAATAATGGTACTCATTCAAAAATCATGTTCACATTCATAACCATATTCATGTTTATAGTCAAATACTCTTGTAAAAGTTATGTAAATACATTATAATGTGATGAGATATGAGAGGAAATCATGGGTACATGAGTATCAAGTTCAAATCATGGTAATTGAGTAGAAACATGCATTATCTATAAATAAAAGAACATTTGAATCATAATTGAAGTTACCCATGCATAAGTTCATAGATCATTAAGTCATAAAAGTTAGAATCTCATAAAAATCAGGTAAAATAAGAATTAAACTTAATTCATTCTTAAACCATAGTTTGAACATAGCCCATATGATAATCATAACAATTGAAGATCAAATAATGGAAACCCCCTTTAGACTATAATTAAAATTAGATGAAAATAGATTGGTCTCCATGATTGAAAGGAGATCATAGATGAATCCCACATACTTAATCTTGAATTGATGAATTTGAGATGAATCTAGCTTGACACTTGAGGCCTTGAAGAATCCTTGACTTGAATATAAAAGGAGGAATTGGAGAGTATTTTTAGTAAGTGATTCTAATGTGTAAGTGTTATGGCATGCATGTGAGTCTTAGAATAGGCTAAGGACTGATTTAGGAGGGAATAAGAATCAATACACATCAAATAAAGGCTTAGGATTTTGAAACGGATTGATTTAGCCTCACTTAAATGAACCTAGAAAGTTATTCAGTGTACCACCATGGCACACCTTATGAGTCGTGAAGTGCACTACAGCTCGTGGTGTGCACCGAGAAGTGCAAGGTGTCCTTGTCCAAGAGAGGAGGGTCACCACTAAACCCTTTCATGAGGAATAATGTGCACCACAACTCATGAAGGGTCCCATGGTGTGAACCTTAAGTTAGGATGCCACTTTTTCCTCTAAGGCAGGCCACTACGCACCCCTTCGTGGCTAGTGGTGCAAACCATGACCCTAAAGGGTTCCCTAAAAGGTACTCCTAGAAACAAAAACTTTTGAAAACATGATTTTAAGCCTCGTTAAGGTCTTACGAAGTATGGGTCCTTATATCTTCAACGAAGTATGACTTGAATGATAAGGATTTCAAATAAATGTTTATGAAAGTTGTGAATTTGATTATGGAAACCCTTTTGACTAAATAAATGTAGGTGAATGGACAATTCTCACCAAATTATAGATTCTTTTTGTGAAAAGATAATTCTCACTTGAATGGATCATAAAGTTTTTAAATGAGCTACTCCTATTATAATGAAAGTATGTTTTCAAAGCTTATAGATGTTAAATTCATATGGTGATGTTTATTATTATTCCATTGGAATTTACTTAACATTCAATTAGTCTTGGGGTGCAAACTAGACTTAAGGGGTCCCTAGTAGAAGCTCCTAGTCTTATTACTATGTTGCCACAATAGGTTGCCTCTTTAGGCTAGTCTAGTGGATCGACATATACCCCTACTTAATTAATGAATGTCGATAGAGTCTTCCTAGTAAGTAGTCTCATTTTCCAATGTAGGGGGTTGCATTAGATTCCATGTTATAGCTCTAATGGTTTTACTGTGGGTTATGGTTCATTCCCACAAGTATATGCTTTTTTACGACATTTATAATGTTCTACTCATGGTTTAATGCATTGTTCATTCATCTGTACTTATGTCCATATTTCCCATTATGATATGTATTTTTCCTAATTAATTATATTCATGAGTTTTGTTACTATTGCATTGCATACACGCATACTTAGTACATTCCAAATACTAATGCATACTCTATGTCTACATTATCTCACAATGTAGGGAAAGGTAACCTTCTTCCTCCTCACACTTATAGTTGATCATAGATTTCTATTGAAGACACATTGGTGACTCTTCATGCTTTGGGGACGAACCTATATCCTTCTAGCTTGTTATGTTTTGGGCGTTGAGACTACTACTTTGTGTTTTTCTTTAAGAGTGAGCTTTGGACATGTCTTAACCCCTACCTAGTCTAGTATGTAGAGGGATTATTATACATGATATAATTGATTTATGATTTAGCATCTTTTCTCTATCTTATGTTATGATCACACAGTCTATATCCCTATATTATTTGTAGGTTTATTTCTTCATTACCAATAAATGCTTGAATAAAGGCTAAGAGGCTTGTTTGAGGGTCTCTTAGGGTCGTCATTCACCAAGTTACACCTAGGTCTTAACCTAGGTTGTGACAAACTTAGTATTAATGAAAGATATTTTAAAGTGTCCTAGGGAGTCAAAAACACCATATCGAGTAGAGTCTTGTTCAAGGGTATGATGTATGACATATCTATGAATAGAAGGGTACAAGGTGTTCTAATATCCATCCCATCTTTCATGATTCATGTCATGCCTTAGAGTTTTCTCAATACTTCCTCTATCAAACGAATCATTAATTTTCTCTTTTTAGAGAAAGCCTCCAAGAATGGCGCCCGTGAAAAAAGAGGTTTATCCAAATGAGCGTTATGTTCTTTCTATCCCTCATGCTCCCTAAAAGGTTATTATGCATGCGTAGTTTTGGAAATCCATTACTTTGTTGGCTCAAGTTGTGGGCAACCATGGTGTTACGCCTCCTCAGGTTCCTACCCTAACTACATAAATCTAGGACTTTTGTGAGAATGAATCCACCTAAATTTCATGGCTCTAAGGTTGATGAATACCCTCAGGATTTTATTGATAAGGCCTATAAGATTGTGGCAATCATAGGGTTGTCTTAAATTGAGAAGTTCGAGCTTGTCGCTTATTAAATTAAGGGTGTGGCTAAAGTATGGTATGACAAATTGATTAAAGAAATAGGGGAAGATGTGGCTCTTGTTACAAGAGAGGTATTTAAGAGATCCTTTTTAGATTGGTTCTCTCTATTGAAGCTAGGGGAGGTTAAGATCTAAGAGTTTATCAATATTCTCTAAGGAAATATCAATGTGAAGGTATATGCCCACATATTCATCAAGATGTATAGATATTCACCTTTCATGGTCATTGCTTCAAGGGCAAGAATGAGAAAGTTTATATCTGGTGACTCAAGTTTTGTGTCCAAGGAGTGCAAAATGGCTATGCAAGTTAAGGAGGTGGAAATGTATAGACTAATGACCTAGCAAAGAAAATAGAGGATGAGAAAATGAGGGACAAGTCTTGAAAGTTCAAGTAGGCTTGATTTGATGGTTGTGGCTTCTCCAACAAAAGGTCTGGAAATGATGGTAATAGAATAGCCCAAGCTGGGTAAAGATACTTTAGTCAATGTCCTACCAATACTCCTCCTCAAAGATTTGTCAAGGACAAAAAGAAAATTCCTAAGGTTCAAGGAGGTGGTCTAAGTGCTCAAACTTATCCCACTTGAAAGAAGTGTGGAAAGTCTCACAAAGGGGAATGATTGGTTGATTCTAATAAATTCTTTAAGTGTGGAAAGTCTATTCATCATGCCAAGGATTTTAGAAGTAGGATTAATCCCCAAGGACAAGGGTGCAAGGTAGAGAAATTCAAGGTAGTGATCAACACACTAATCAGTTTTATGCTCTCCATGAAAGGCATGAAGTAGTAGAGACTCCTGATGTTGTTACCGTTATGTCAAAGGTTTTTAATTTTTGATGTGTATGCAATTTTAGATCCCCAATTTCTCTTTTGTCACACTTTTTAAAAAAAATAGGTTTATGTTTCTCCTGAGGTCTTATTAGAATATCTTTTGGTGTGTACTCCCGTTCGTGAGTTGGTTGTCGCTAATAGAGTTTACCAAGATTGTCCAATGTTAGTTTTACATAAAGTTATTCCTTGTGATATTATCAAACTTTACATAGTCAACTTTGATGTCATTTTTGGAATGAATTGGTTGCATGCTTCTTATACCTTCTTAGATTATAGAAGCTATAGGGTCTAATTCCAATTGCCTAATTAGCCTATTCTTGAGTGGAAGGGTAGCACTTTGATGTGTAAAGGGTCGATTCATTTGCTATCTTAAAGCCCATCAGATGATTGTTAAGGGGTGTGTCTATCATAGGGAAAGGTTTAGGGATGTCACTTTTGAGGTCCCTTATCTTGAGTTGGTTCCCATTGTAATGATTTCCCAAATATCTTTCCCAATGACCTATTTGATGTTCCTCCTGAAAGGGAAATAGACTTTGGCATAGATATTCTTTTTGATATCCAACCTATTTCCATCGCTCCATATTGTATGGCCTCAATAGAGTGAAGAAGTTTGAGGAACAATTGAAGGATTTATTAGAGAAAGGATTTATCATACCAAGTAGGTCTCCATGGGGTGCTCCCGTATTGTTAGTAAAGAAAAAAGATGGGTCACTTTGGATGTATATTAAATACAAATAATTGAACAAGGTTACCATAAAGAATAAATACATAATTTTGAGAATAGATGACTTTTCTGACCAGTTGCAAGGGGCTAGTCATTTCTCCAAAATTGATCTCTGGTATGGATATCATCAATTGAGGGTAAGGGAATGTGACATTTCAAAGATTGTTTTTTGAACAAGGTATGGTCACTTCAAATTCCTAGTCATGTCTTTGGGGTTGACCAATGCTCTAATGGTATTTATGGACTTAATGAATAAGGTCTTCATGCCTTATCTTGGCATATTTGTGGTGGTGTTCATTGATGATATCTTAGTCTACTCTCAGAGTGAGGAATAAAACAAGGACCATTTAAGTGTAGTACTACAAACTTTTAAGGATAAGCAATTGTATGTGAAGTTTATCAAGTGTGAATTTTTGTTGAAGGAGATGGCATTTCTTGGGCATAGGGTGTCTGGTGACAGGATTATGGTTGATTTAAGGAAAACAAAGGTTGTAAGAAATTGGCCTAGACCATTGTCTCCTTTGGATATTAGGATCTTCTTGAGTTTGGCCAGGTTCTAAATAAGATTCATTGAGTAATTCTCATCTATTTCTTTACCCTTGCCGAAAGTAACCCAAAAGAGGGACAAATTCCAAAGGTCGGATGTATGCGAGAAAAGTTTCCAAAATTTGAAGGATCAACTTACTTCAGCACCTATCTTGACATTGCCCGAAAGTTTGGATGGGTTTGTAGCATATTGTTATGCCTCATATATCAGTTTGGGTTATGTCCCAATGCAACATGGTAAGATCATTGACTATTCCTCTTGGCAATTAATGGTAGATAAGCAGAATTATCTGACTCATGATCTTGAGTTGGTGACAGTTGTCCTTTTATCAAAGATATGGCATCACTATCTCTATGGGGTGCATGATGATGTGTTCACAAATCAAGGGTTAATAATACGTGTTTATCCAAAGGGACCTAAATTTAACACAAAGGAGATGACTCGAACTACTCAAGGATTATAACATGAGTGTGTTGTATCATCAGGGCAAGGAAAATATTTTGGCTGATGCACTTAGTAGAGTATCTATGGGGAGTATGTCTCATATTAAAGATGGGGAGAAATATTAGTGTAGTATTGCATCGATTGGCCCATTTAGGGGTAAGGATGAGTGGTTCCAATGAGGGTGGCATACATGTGCAAAACGGGTCTGAATCATCTTTTGTAATATATGTTAAGGAAAAACAAATTTTGGATCCAACTTTGGTTGAACCAAAGAGGTTTGTTGCTAAAAACAAAGTAGAGGTCTTTTCATATGGGGGAGATTGTGTGCTCCGATATCAAGACCGATTGTATGCTCTTAATGTTGAGTGTCTAAGGGACTTGATTTTGAGTGAAAGTCAGAACTCCCAATATTCTATTCATCAAAGATCAATCAAGACGTGTAGAGACTTGAGGAAGGTGTATTTGTACAATGGCATAAAGAAAGACAGAAAGATTTGTGGCGGAATGCCCAAATTGCCAATGAGTGAAGTTTGAACCTCAAAGACTGGGTGACATAGCTCAAGATATTTAAATTGATATTTGGAAGTAGAAGTATGTAAACAGGGACACTGTTGTTGCTTTGCCTCGTACTAGAAAGCATCATGACTCCATTTGTGTGATTTTTGATATGATGTCAAAGTCAGCTCATTTTCTACTACTCAAGACATCCTATTGTGTCAAGGACAATGACAAGTGTTACATTCAGGAATTGGTAAGGTTGAATGGTGTACCCTTATTAATTATATCAGATCGTGGTTGCCAAATTACTTCACACTTTTTGAAATTGTTACAAAGGGGACTTGGTACGAAGGTGAAGCTAAGCAACAAATTTCATCTTCAAATTGATGGGCAAGATGAGTGGATAATTCAAACTTTTGAGGACATGTTAAGAGCTTATGTGTTAGAATTTAAGGGTAATTGGGATGACCATCTATCACTCATCAAATTGAACTACAATAATATCTATCACTCAAGCAATGATATGGCACCATTTGAAGCCTTAAATGGTAGACGACGTAGGTCTTCGGTGAGCTGGTTTGAGATTGGAGAGATATGAGGCCATAAATTGGACTCATATTGCACGTACAACTCCTTAGACATTGTTCTAAATGTGCATCTTCACCTTGAAAATTGATCTAAATGTGTGTTTCATGGAAGGAATAAGGAACAAATCATGGTAAAACAAGTCAAAAGGAGTAAAAAGCATAAAACATGGTAAAATGGTGCATCGGTAAATCATTTTGGTTGTATGCCAAAGGGGCATGGTTGTTTCCTAAAATGATAGAACCCAACCCCTCAACCAATGTTGCAAAATTATGACAAAATGGAAATTCAATGGATCATCGAGTGTGTATTTGTGGTCAAAATGACTTAGCACCGAGTTAATCTTTAGAATGAGGCTCATACCCTTAGTCAAGCCATTACCCGTTAGATGTGAATTTCATTGTTCCATAACTATATGACACTATAGGTTAAAGGATCACCTATAAGATAAGGTTGACTCCTTAGAAGGATCATTCATTAAATGAGGCTTGATCCCCCAGATGGACAACCCATTAGTAAAGGTTTTGTATGTTATATAACTTTAGTGGACACTTTATTAGGCATCATGGGTGTTCACTTAGGCAAGAGACTCCCCCTTTCCTCTGGAGTAAGGGTAACATCACAATTCCATGCAATAGCTTGCATGATCTTACATGTCGATTGAGGTCCCATCCCTGCTATGATTATATATTATGGCATTCTTGCATCATGATTTTAAGGCATCTTGATATGGTATTCTTTTTTGTACACTTCTTTCTATATATATGTGCCCTTTTCATCTAACACTGAAATGCAAGTTATCGTGTTCATATACATTGCATGCCCACATACTTAGTATATTCAAACATACTAACACATATTTTTGCCTACATGATCTAACCATATAGGTACCGAAGTCTTTCCTCATCCACCTCTTTGTGGCTAAGTTTGATTGTGGAAGTTTGCTTGTGGTGAGTCCTTTATTTCTAGGACAATGTCCACCTTCTATCTACCTATGTTATGCTATGTCCATTTTATGTTTCTTAAGTTGAGGGTGAGATCGGGACATGTCTTGGCCCCCATCCCACTATGATTAGAGGCATTGTTGGATAAGATGTTATGTATGAGTCATGTTATGCTATGTATCTATGGAGGTTATCCTCAAGTCCCTTACCCATTATTTATTATTACTTGTGATGTATGGCAATATGATGAAAGTCCTAAGTCCCTACTTCCTATAGAGTGCATCCCGTATTCCCTTCCCTTAGACTTACTTTCCAAAGTTGTGTGATGCTAATTCTATGCCCCCACACCCATAGAGTGTGTCCAGTCTTCCCTACCCCTCAGTCTTGTTTGATAATATTTATTCCTCACTTTCTGACCAATGACATGCTTAAGTTCGCTATGAGTCTTGTTTGGGGACTCTCAGGTTCCTATTCTCCATGTTATACCTAGGCCTTAGGCTTGGGTCATGACACATAATATACTTGGCAGCCCATAATCATTCATAATATTCATAAATTTGAATAGTTGTCATGAGAATATATCATTTGAAACCATAATTTAAATAGCCCGTAATGAAATTCAAAGACCCATAATAGCTAAGATAGGGCATTTTAAAAAATCCATCAATTCATGCAATTGGATGATAATAAATACTCATTTGAACATAATATTCATGATTAGATCAAAATATAACATTTGGATAAAGATTTAAAAAGACCCATTTAAGAAATCATCAACCCAATGTAGTAATGTAAAGGGTTCTTAAATACCAACTCATTTCATGTATTTTAAATCAATAACTAAAAATTTCTCACATGAATCATCCATCAAATTAGAAATAGGAAATGCCCATAATGAAATAAACCTTGAAACTGAAGATTGTGTTGAAAGGGTTTTAGACTCCATGGGTGAAAGGAGCCATGGATGAAGAAACCCACATACCTTAAAGCAAAATATAAAAGAATGTAGAAGAGAATCTCTGATTTGATGAAAAGTTTGTTCTTCAATGGAGGGTTAGGGTCTTCTTCCATGAGAGATAATTTTGGAATGAGTGAAGGGGAAGGTTATTTGGGCATGAAAATAGGCTTAGGAAAGTGTATTTAGGATAAATGGGTTGAAAACCTTTTTGGAAAGTAGAAATATCATCAAAAGTAAAAAAATGACATTTTAATGTGTCCCGACGTCAAAATTGGCGATTGTGGGGTCCCATTGCCGACCCATTTGGTGGATCGCCAAATAGGACCCTTAGATCGCCTTTTCAAAAGTATCTAACGCCTTTTCAGGATGATTTGGCAAGAAAAATTGGTTGCTCACTGAGTTATTCGGCGAGTCACGAAAATTGAAAAATTCAATAAGCTTCAGTAAAATGGCAATAATGTTTTAGTCCAAACACGGGATAAGGAAAAATTGGATGCGTTAGAAATATAATCCAAAGATATTTAATTTGGTGGTTATTGGGTCACCTAATTCATTATTTAATAAGAGATATGACCATTTAAAGTTAACCCCTTTGCGAATTCATATCAAAACATAGCCGATTGAAATCCTTTGGACTTAGCTCAATGTAAGAGAAACCTTATGACCCCAAACCACATGTTATCTACATTGATTACCTAATAATATATCCTATAACTTTAGAATTCATCAAGTTGATACCATACGTATACAAGGAATGACTCGAGTCTTATGTTAAGATTTGGGGCATAACAATATCTCCCCCTTGGGGTCATTCATTCTCGAATATGATAGAAATATGCTTGAGAAGATTTAATAAACAAATTTCAGCCCCACATGAATGCATTGATGCAATTTAAACATCATTTTATGAAATCTCAAAATTATGCATCAAACACCATCAAAACATGTTACCATGAGTATGTATGCATGTAACATGACGTAAAGGGATGAAATACAAGCTTTAATGTCTTAGACATGATTGACACATTACCTTAGGCTTGAGTATAGTGAAAAAGATAAGGATATAGTTTTGTCAAATTCGCTTCAACTGGCTAAGTAGATGTAACAACCCGAAAATTTTGAAATATACTTATGGTTCGAATTCTATGAAAAACTACAAGCCATGGTTGAGTTTTGGTAGCCACGGGTTGAGTTTAAGTGGCCAAATGCAAATTGGGCTAGAACGTGGCCTAGAGGGACAGTTTTGACAGTCAACT
>JBCEWC010016552.1:0-13045 GCA_038996855.1 Solanum aculeatissimum | reverse complement strand
CCTATTATTTAGGAGTGATTTAGTGAATCTGTTAGGTCTCTTTTTTTCTAAGTCTTATATGTACGCTTCAACATTAACAAGAATATATCTTCTTCCGCTTCAGTACTACTCTGTTACAGCTTTGTTAAGAAATTCAAAACCCTCAATTACTAAAATGTAGGGTTCATGAGCACACTTATTTGACTAATGAGTTTCAAGATGATCTTTCAATTCTTACAAAATTGAAAATGTAACAAACTGATGAATTAACTTAATGAGCTGTAACTGATCATTTAATAATCACATGGTATATGATGTCGAGCGAGGTATAGCCAACAAATATGGAAATAGAACTAGTAGAGCAGAACCAAGCTCACAGAAGGTTGATTGTAGACTGGGCTACATGTTCCCTTTGACAGCACCATGCTTTACTGCCAAATAAATGTTGGAGGTGTTGGTTGTTCCTGAATGAACATGAAGTTCTTTGTCACAGTCGTTACACAAAAACTCTGACCAAGGGACGACTATAGAGCAGTTGATATTTTTGATCTAACCATAACTTAGTACAGAAAATAAATACTGAACAATGGTGTGTTAGTAAATGACTTACTGAAGTTTATTTGGTTATTCAGCCATTGCACAGTCACAGTTATTCAATGGAAAAGCACCTGAGTTTCTTAATGCTGAAGGGGAAGTGATCGAAAGTGGAACGATTACTGAACTGGCGCAGTCAGATATTTCCATAAATGATGAAACTGCATCAGAGTGGATCAAGAAGGACAAAAGAAAAATGCTTCATGTCGTTTATCGTGTTGGAAATTTGGACAAGACCATTAAGTAAGTTTACCTTTGCAGTGAAAAAAACTGAAGCTTGAGTACTATGTTTCATATTGCCAACTAGGTACAAGAGTTGTTCTTGTCATACAGATTTTACAAAGACTGCTTGGGAATGAAGCTGTTGAGGAAGCGAGACATACCAGAGGAGGGTTATTCAAATGCTTTTCTTGGTTATGGACCTGAAGAATCAAATTTCGCCGTTGAACTTACTTACAGTAAGGCTCCTCATAGCTGGCAGTTGGTTCTGTGCTTTCTTCGAATATCATGCATTGTACTTTAGGATGTTATAGTCGTCGTTGTACTTTCCTCTGTTGCTTTCAGATTATGGAGTTGACAAATATGACATTGGAACTGGTTTTGGTCATTTTGGAATTGCTGTTGAGGATGTAAGTTGTTCATAATGTGAAAATTCATTGGCTCCATTTGTACTTCTCTGATGTCATACTATCAAGTAAATTAAGATCAGTATCACAGGCATTTAGGGTTGTTGCCTTGGAATTTATTATATGCGCCCATTTTCCTTCTTTGGTTGGTCTTGGTTTTAGATTACTCTACTCATTACTTCTTACTGTGACTTTCATACATCTTGCTGTGAGGAGTACCAGTGTTTCAGTTAGACACCTTTAGAAATGCTCTTCTTATAGTATTTCATTCCCCCTTTTTTTCTGTCATTACTTATAGAAGTTAACAAATATTTAGGGTCACGTATTTTTCAAATTTTCCATATAGGTTGCTAAAATGGTAGACCTAGTAAAAGCAAAGGGAGGGAAGATTGTCCAGGAGCCTGGTCCAATCAATGATGGAGGGCCTATAATTGCTCTTCTGGAAGATCCTGATGGCTACAACTTTGAACTACTAGAGAGAGGGCCTACTCTTGAACCTTTTCGTCAAATAATGGTTCGTGTAGGAGATCTTGACCAGTCCATTAATTTCTATAAGAAGGTAAACTGATTAGCTAGATGAAAGTTCTGGTACATGCTTGTCTTCTTTGATTGCAAGAAACGTTAAATCTTCGTCGTTGATTAATTTTCCAAGGCATTTGGCATGGAGCTTCTTCGTAAAAGAGATAATCCAGACAACAAAGTGAGTTTATACTTCATAGGTCCTTTTCGAAATAGTCTTTCTGTGGTTAGTGTTGTTCTTGTTTGAATGCTTATGCAATCCTCTTGTGGAGCTACAAAGAGTCCCACATTGGGTATAGAAGGCATCATCAGTAGTGTCTATAAAGTTATTGAGCCACTTAATTCATGCCTTGAGGCTTTGGGTTGGATCCTTGGATCATTTTACATCGTATGAGAACCAACTTTTACTAAGCCTATCTTCTCACTTGTAAGTTTGTATTAACCTAGAGAGGATTACATGTGAGAAACTGTGTGTAGTTATATATTGTCTCACATTGGGTATAAAAGGGCTTTATAATGGAAGTTCGTAAAGGTCTTAAATGTCACTCCACTCATTGTTTCATGATTTTTGATTGAACAATCTAATTCTTTCATATGTTTAATTGTGTGAACCATTTCACGTAAGAGTTTAAGCTATTTTAGAGTGGAAATTTTAGTTATTTGGTTTATGGATGCAACACCTTTAATAAAACTTCTCAGTGGTGTTTCCTTTTGCTCTTGGTTTTCTCTCCATCAATTTTGCAGACAGACTTCATGCTCAAGGTGGTAGATGATTTCTGTCATTCTAGATTGGGTCCCTAAACTAGGATTGATTTTGTTCTTATATTCTCCTTTAGATTTTGTTGACGTAATGCTCGCTACATGTTATATTGCATTTCTTTCAACTTGGACATTTCCTTGATGCTATTTATGGTAGTTTCTCTTTTCTGTTTGTTAGTTATTAATGCTTGTTCTCAGAACACAATAGCCATCATGGGTTATGGACCTGAAGATAAAAATGCAGTTCTGCAATTAACATATATTTATGGTGTCAAAAGCTATGATAAAGGAAATGGTTATGCTCAGGTAACATCATTCAAACATATTATTGTTTGATATGTTGTTTAAGACAACATTAGCAAACTCATTTGAAGTTATAATAGGTCATAGATTCTTTCCGGACTTGAGAAAACTCAGTAGATCTCAGCTTGTAAGACACATTCGATATCTTTGCAGATTGCAGTAGGAACAGATGATGTCTACAAGACTGCAGAAGCTATAAAACTGTATGGTGGGAAAATTGTACTTGAACCTGGACCTTTGCCGGTTATAAACACCAAGATCATGGCATGCCTTGATCCTGATGGTTGGAAGACAGTAAGTCTTCAACAATTATGATTATTTTGGCATGAACTAGCAGATTCTTTACCAGCATTAGACAATGCACCAAAACTTGTTTCTACACATCTCATGCTTTATTTTGTCAGAATACTAGTTTGAAAGTATCTATAATTTGAAGGCCGACGTCGACCTTGAATATTGACTAGCTTTACCTGAGGAAACGGACGAAGACCAAAGTTATTAAAAAATCAATCACTGAATTCGATCCAATCCACCTATTTGCCACCTCTGGTGTAGCATCACGTATGTCATCACCTATTGAATTTAGGAAAAACGGATGTTACTTTTTCATTGGATTCAAGACTTGATCGCTGAAAAATTAATCTGAGCAAACGTAAAATTGAAGTATATTGGATAGTATCTAGGTCTGTAATATGTTCAATTGAGACTTAGGATGTATCAGTAAATGGCAAAAAGCATACACCACTCTAAAGTTGGTGATTGGTGTATGGTTTCTGGCTTGTGAAATGATGCCATGTTGAATCAAGCTAGGGAAGACTACTTCAAACCTGTAACAGAGATAAAATAAAATGCTCAGCTTCAGTGTAAAACACTAGATACGTATCAGAATAGGAAGGATCGAAGTTTTTTCCTTATTGCTTTCCGTCTTAATCTTCTCCATTTGTTTTCTTGCAGGTTTTTGTTGATAATGCTGATTTTATGAAGGAATTAGAGTGAACATATGCAGATTACCCAAACATCTCAATCCTGCACTAGGTTTCTGAATAATTTGTCACAATTTGTCCAGTGATATCATTCAGACAATCTATTTCTGGCACAAACCATGGATAGCTTTACTTATAAAAAAAACATGGATAGCTCATTTTACTGCCATTTTCCAATATGTAATATATCCCTTTACAGATGTAGCAGCTTAACAATCCATTGTTTCTCTGATTTCATGCCGTTTTTTAGAGTTTGGAAGTCACACTTTGTCGATTGCTCTAAAAACTACTGTTTGACTCTCTTCTGAAATGTTCATCCAAGGTCATGTATTGGTCATGCGGCAGCACAAGAATTGTTGAATCCCATCCACCCACATTTGCTTCTCCCCTTTGTTTCTGCATTCAAATTCAATCATCCTGTCAGCAGTTTGTATCCCGAAGTAGCACTTCTGCTCGTCATGTACCTCATCTCTTCCAGGCCATGCTGGTATATCACAATAGACTCCAGAGACCACACCTACACTCATGAATCACCAATTTAGATGAAAGTGTAAAGGATCACATATACAATTTGATACTAGAGTGAGTATTTGTTTGCGCTTACATTTCTTTTTCTTTGTGAATGTTCCTGCCATATGCTTGCTTTTCATTTTAGCTATCACCTGCTACCAAGATTCATATTCGCACTTTTGTTATGATGATATAGGGAAAACATGAAATAACAACCATGTGGGCTGCACAAATAAAGTTTATGGCTTTCAATCTTACTGCTTATAAGAGGACTTTAGAATGTCAGCTAAGCAGATTTAACATTATCTATTGATATGAAACACAGTTCATTTTTCTAATAGCCAGTATATTCATTTAGATGGTATACTCTGCATATTACCTGCCAATCTGAGTTTATGTTGAAAGAGACTTGTTTCCAGTGAAGATCTCCTGCATGAACAGAAACATTGTTGAAAAACAACTGCAATATTTCTTGCAAGGTAAGTGTAGTTCCTTAATTCATATTACCTTTTCTTGTACGTTTGAGCAGTTCTCCCCCTTTGGCAACAAAACTAAGAGCTGCTGTAACAGTTGATTCTTTGTTACCTTCGACACACTCATCAGCTAGAGCAACAGCCGCAGCTCCATTTCCTTTCTGTAGCCTCGACCTTAGAGTGGCAGCGCCTCTCAATGCTGTAATAGCGAATGCCAACGAGAGAGATTAGTGTTACCAGTTTAAACTTTCTTTATGTGATGAAACAATTGAGCAGATTTGTTTGCATCCCTATAGATAACAAATATTATATTGATCATTTAGCAGCTACAGTTGGGAAATGAGAAGTATGAAATTCTGTTCCGCTAACATGCAGCAGTCTACATGGTCCGCAGGAGATCGGCTTGACTTTTATGCAAAGTATGCCACGGTAAAGAGGAATGCAAGAGCTGTATTTATTTATCAAATTGGTTGGTTTTGTGCTCTCTTTATATTGATGGGTCACTTAGACCAGGTGGATTAATACCTGTAGCAGCTCCCGCAGTTAGAGTCATGATGTCTCCACTAGTTCTTGCATTGATAGCTGAATTTACAACTGATAAGATTTGATCCTGTTCAGCACCCATGTCCTCTGCAATTTCAATACAGTGGGATGCAACTAAAGCTGCTGCAGATGCAATTGCCGTTGACATCTTTGAAGATGTCTTGTGTTGAATTATGGACTTCTCTGGAGAAGTTACTGATAAGGTTGCAAGAGCAGCCACCGCAGCTGCAACCCCCGCTACTGAAACTGCTGCGTGCACCTGGGCATTGTGAGTTCTAAGCTCTTGTTTCTTCTTTTCTTTTTGATCTTTCAACCATCTACCCATTGTCTTGCCACGCATCACGGTCCTGTAGAGCTGCATTGTGCCAGTTAAGTCGTGACTGTTCAGAGGAATCAATAAAGTTATTGTCAAAATAATTGTATACCCCAGCTTTCAGCAAATGATGACTGTAGAGGAAATCTGGATTGAGTGCCTGATGTAGTAAAAACAATTCCTGCTCATATAAATACAATTAGTTTTGAATGTCAGTTACTGATCCTATGGGACAAGTATAGTTATTCAGCTAAGCGCAAAACTGAGAGTTAAAGAATGATTTTAGGGTCAAGGAAAAGAGTTGAGTGTATTCCCATCAACATAGAAGCCACTCCAGCATAATTTGTCCATCTACTTATTTGGATTCACAAAATGATGATGAAGACTTTGTGGTTGCTTTTTCAGCCAAACGCATGCTTCTTTATTGTAGTGCCTAATCTGTATTATTTAGTTAAGTATAAATGGTCCATCACTACTGTTACCCCTCTAGCCTGTTTATAATTTCAAAGAGTGATGTAAATAGCCAATATCTTTAGTTGCACGCATGCATGTGCTAGAATAGTTAGGAACCCCCTTCCTCCTCTTACTTCTCCCTTTGCTTTACCTTTGTATCATCACTTCCCCGCGGAGAGACTGGAGGGCTATCAGAGTTGGGAAGTGGTTGTTCTTGCTGCAATATAAAACACCATAGGAGTGAAAACTTGTAAGCAATCAATGAAGTAAGCATTTCCATAACAGTATAAATGAACAAAACAGATGCTTACTGGTTCCTCTATAATCGAGCTCTTTCCATGTTGCACTTGTAATGAAGCGAGTGACATCTTCTCATCCGGATAACTTGTTTGTTTTGTGTGAGAAAGAGCTTTAGAGAGTTCCTTAGCTGACAGACTCCATGATCTTGCAAGGAACTCCATAGACTCCGTAGGAGTTTCTGGTGGAGGGCATGCCACTGGTAGCCAATTTGCTGCACTGTCTTCATTGATCCCTTCCAACCTATTTGACTTGCATTTAACACCACAAGAGCTCACCATCTCCGTTATAACCATTTGAAAGGAGATCAGTGAGTTATTAACTAGTTCAAATTTTGTTCAAGTAGAAACTTGTGAGTGTTTTTTTAACTTTTAACTGCACTTACTTATTCCTATATCATTCTTCTGATACCAAAGAAAGTTAACATAGTATGCAAGGTGGAGGACAATGGAAGAACATCGGAAGCAGCGTGATATATATATATATATATATATAACAGTGGCAATGGAATACTAACAGTGAACTTGCAAAAGTCCCTCGAAATCTTAAAAAATCAAAAAGATTGCTAGACATATATTCTAATAACACTGGATATGGACAGGTCCCAGTTTTAAAGTTCATCTTAACTCTGTCTCCAACTTCCCTTCGTCTTTCTTCCCTTGTTTATTCTTTATACAAAAAAAAGGGTTAAAAAAAGATTAGTTCTTCAACGGCGGGCTTCATCATGACTAACGAATAGGGACCCTCCATAAAATATACATTGTATATATATGCTTAGAGCTGCAATCAAAATAACAGCAGAAAATTATATACCCTTGACTTATAATCCTATTTCTGAAGTTAAAATATGTGGTGGTACAGCACTAGATGACCTCAAAGGGCATTTGCTTTTTCTGATACATTTTAAGCTAAGTGGTGAAAGATGGAATTGAATTTCTTATGACGTTTGCACAAAGTGGCTTTTTTTTTCTTTTGATTTTCAAAAATTAGTGAAAAACGAAAGATGCAACCATTGGCATACGATAGAGTAACACATTCCTTGAGCTTGAGGACTTATCGAAAACAACATATCATCATCATCATATATATATATATATATTACTAAAAGTGGGAAGGTTCAAAGTTCAAAGTTGGATTACCATTTTGCCCTTCTCCTAAATTAAAATATTATAAATTATTTAATTAATTAAATATTAAATAGTGATCCTATCATATTTTTCTTATGCTATATACTAATTATACTAAATACTAAAGTGGGAAGATGTTAAGTCAAAAGTTGAAAATGAGAGTTGATAAATATCGGAATTGAATAATCGTCAGATTCAACTGATCACCTTCAAGCTTAATAGTATGATATATAAAGGCCACTGTCTTCATTTCATAGTTGTAATATAGATTCAAAAAGTTATGAAAAAGAGGGGATTGATTTCTTTGAAAGACTGATTTAGAATTTTCATTAATTTGATTAATTTTTATAGCCTTTTGCGATTATATATAATTGTTATAAATGAAAGAGAGTAATACACACAATTCATCATATAACTTTTTATGGCTTAAGATGTAATGTTATTTTTGTATTTGGAGGGAGTATAATGATATCTAGGAGTACTCATAAACTACAAAAATTAAAATTTTGCATGTCTAACATTTATGTTAATTTGTTTGTTATTATTGATACAATAGTTAGATATTCATGGTTTCCTGAGGTCCATATTGAAAAAATTATTTGTTTTTTTTTTACTTTGTAGTGTCTTCACATGTGACTTCTAAAAATGTTAAAATATGAGTGGATGCTCCATATGTTTGATAGTTTGAATTCATTGTCGGGATAGATTATCTTCGTATTTGAATTTACTAATTTATTTTACGGAATGAATTTGGGGTATCTTCCATGTATAAATATAGTATCTAACTTCAAAGAAAAGATTTTCTTTTACTTTGATACAATAATTGAATTAGAATTGTCTTAATTACCAAAAAAATATAGAGATCTTCACAAAAATAGTTTGGGAGATTTACTTATTACTTTTTCTAATCGGTATACTTATATTATATATTGATTATACATGACCATACACGAGGATAAACGTGCAAAGCACGTTCCCAAATACTAATCTTCATAAAAGCATCACTATTTCTTTTTTGGGAGCCATTGTTTTTGCAGTTGCGGTTAATCCTTAACTTTTTTTTTTATTATGCTTTAGAAAAGTTAAACCTTTCGCCAAATTTCGGGCTATATAGCACTACATACGCCTCTCTGAGCATTAACGAAAACATCCAAAACCAATAATGATTGAATAAGGAAAAAAAAGAAAACAGGCAAGTAGATACTTAAAAATGGGGTTTTATGATTCCGAGGCAATCAAAAAAGATAGAGAAAACGTCTCTCTTTAATTAACACTTTCATCATTGCTATGGGTCTAATCATGTCTTAAGAGATAGCAAATGGAGCACTAAGTCCTTGGAGGTCCCAATTTCCCCTTAATTATTACAAGTTTGGGAATAGTTATTTGCCTTTAATTTGTGACAGATTTAGTATGAAAAGAAGCAGATTTGGTGATGTTATTACCCCTGATCACCTTATATGGGGTTGACTAATATGGTTTTAGAAAGTAAGACTGATTGTTCTAAGGAACTACTTGTTGAACAATCCTGAATCGAAGGAATTTAGAAATTGAAGGCTAACTCTGATCTTCTTATTTCTCCAAAGATGATTTTCATATCCTTCTTTACAAGCTTTATATCAAATCTACAAACTATGGACTACAAAGCTTCTGGGCGGGAAAAATAGTTATAACTACTTTCTGGGTTGTTACATCTAATAGAATTGTCTAGTTGTACTAACTAATTGCCAGCTCATTTAAGTATTTAACCACAAATAAACAACTAGATAGTAATGTCACTAGGATCATAACAATGCCCCCCTCTTGAATTAATCCTTGTCCTCAAGGATTGAACTTAGGAAATTTCCGCTGGAAGTCTTGTAGGTCTTCCCAAGTACGGTCTTCAGCAGGGGCATTCAACCATTAAACCAAAACTTAAGTCACAACCCTGCCACGTTTAGGAGCCAATCGTTTGTCTAAGATGGATTCAAGAATCAAAAGCACATGGCCAGAATCAATATGGACCATAGGTAAATGAATAGAAGTAGGGTGATCATCTGTCCTCTTCTTAAGCTGGGAAATATGGAATGTAGGATGGATTCTAGAGTGTGGGAGCAAATCCAAAGTATAAGCAACAGTCCTAGCTCTAGCAAAGATCTTGAATAGGCCATAGAACTTAGCTGAGAGCTTTCGGAAGAAATGATTCTTGAGAGAGAATTGTCTTTAGGGTTGCAACTTGACATAAACCATGTCCCCAACTACATTTGACCTGTCTGTCCTCTTCTTGTCAGCTTGAACTCTCATGCTGCATTGAGCCTATTCTAAGTGGAACTTTAATGTCCTAAGGGTAGCTTCCCTAGCCTGCAAACTCCTATCCACAGTCTCCAGTGTTGAATCAAAAGGCATATAGCGCAATAGAGCAGGGGGCTTCTGTCCATAGACAATCTCATAGGGAGTAAGATGAGTGGTAGTGTGATAAGTGGTGTTGTACCACCATTCAGTAAGGGGTAGCCACCGAGGCCATTGTTTAGGCTTCTCAAAGGTCATACATCTGAGATAACACTCAAGACATCTATTCACCTCTGATTGACCATTAGTTTGAGGGTGGTAGGCTGTAGAAGTGAGGAGGGACACCTTCTGCAAGCTGAATAATTCCTGCCAAAATTTGATTGTAATAACCACATCTCTGTCAGAGAATCGTTTTAGGCATTCCATGTAATCTAAAAATAGTGTCCATAAAAATTTGAGCCACATCCAAAGCAATGTAAGGGTGTTTCAAAGCCATGAAATGAGCTGCCTTACTGAGTCTGTCAACCATCACAAAGATAACTTCTTTTCCTGCAACCTTGGGAAGGCCCTCAATAAAATCCATAAAAATGTCTTACCATACTCTCTCAGGTATTGGGAGAGGCTGCAACAACCCTAGTGGTGCCACATTGTCATTTTTGCACCTTTGGCGAGTGTCACACTCCCTAACAAATGCATAGACATCTTGTTTCATTTTATTACAAAAGAAATCTTGTTTAAGTCTCTGAAAGGTGCCATTTATCCCTGAGTGACCACCTGCAGCACTCCCATGATAAAATGCAATAAGTTGTTTTCTGACTCCTTCATTATACCCCACCATCATTTTACCTTTCCTACTTAGGATGCCCCCTTGGAATCTGTAGTAAGGTTTGTGGTTAAATCATCTTGTATGGCCTGCATTAACTTTTGTAGTGAAGGATCCTGTGTCCAAGTGAGTTTAACTTCATCTAGTAGTGAAGCATGCACCCCATAAATGCTACATACTATGTTGGATTGTCCCTCCTAGATAGGGCATCAACTACAATATTCTCCTTCCTTTTCTTATAACTGATATCATAGTCATATCCCATCAACTTGACCAACCACTGACTGGGGGTCGTGATCCTTTGCTCAAGTAAGAACTTAAGCCTATGGTGTTCAATTCTTATTGTGAAGTGTTTGCCTAGCAAGTAAGGTCTCCACCTACGCACTGCAGTCACTAAGGCTAATAGTTTCTTTTCATAGACAGACAGAGCTAAGTTCCTTCCAGATAAACCTCGGCTAAAGTAAGTTATGGGTCTATTCTCCTGGAGCAAAACAACACCAATACCTTCACTTGAAGCATCAACCTCCACCACAAAATCTTTAGAGAAATCAGGAAGAGCTAGCACAAGAGCAGAAGTGATAGCTACTTTCATATTTTCAAAGGTCGTGGTTGTTGCAGCAGACCAATGAAAATTATTCCTCTTTAACAAATCCATTAATGGCTTGGCAATAATCCCATACCCTTTTATGAATCTTTTATAGTAGCCAGTAAGACCCTATAAGCCCCTAAGTCCCTTGATACTTGTTGGTTGAGGCTAACTCATATCAGCTGAGATCTTATGGCTTTTCGTTGCTACACCTTGAGCAGAAATGACATGCCCCAAATAGTCTATTTGTGACACACCAAAAATACACTTACTCTTCTTCACAAACAACTAATTGGACCTCAGCAACTTAAAAGCCTCTTCTAAGTGTTGCAGATGAGCACTCCAGTTTGTATTATAGATAAGAATGTCATCAAAGAAAATAAGAATGAATTTCCTGAGATGTGAATGAAAAACCTGGTTCATCAAACTCTGAAATGTAGAAGGAGCATTTGTTAGCCCAAAAGGCATACTAGGAACTCTAGTGACCATGATGAGTCCTAAATGTTGTCTTGGGAATGTCTTCCTCACACATTCTAATCTGGTGATAGCCAGATCTTAAGTCCATCTTGAAAAGAAAACAACACTATGTAGCTCATCTAATAACTCTTCAATCAGAGGGATGGTAAATTTATCTTTGATATTGCAACTATTCAGCTCCCTATAATCTACACACATCCTCCATGTACAATCCTTTTTCTTTACCATCACAATGGGGAAAAGTATGGAGTGGTACTGGGTCTAATAACCCCATCAGTAACAATTCATCCACCATCTTCTCTATCTCATTTTTTTTAATCACTAGGTACCTATAAGGCCTTATGTTCACTAGGGCAGACCCTTCTTGTAGAACTATCTTGTGATCATGTGCTCCGGAAGGTGGCAGTGTTTTAGGTGTCTCAAATAAGTCCCCATAGTTGTCCAACACCATTTGCAGATCAAAAGAGCAGTTGGACTTTTCAATATCCACTTCCATAGACAAGAGACTAATACCATCCTCTGTTGAAACTTCCTTCAAAACCCCCATAGAAACCATATACAATTCAACTAGTTGAGCCAATAATTTATCCATTTTTCCTTGTTGGATCATCTTGACAGCAGGGGGTTGAATACCCCTTAAGGATATCTTGTGCCCCATTATGGTGAACTCCATTTTCAGCTGCTTGAAATTCCACATGATGTCTCCAAGAGTGATCAACCACTGTTGTAACAACTCGAAAATTTTCGAAAACTCCTTATGGTTGGTCTTATATGATGTACTAATGGTCATGGTTGCGTTTTGGTGGCCACGGGTTGATTTAAGTGGCCGAACGCAAAATGGACCCTTTGGTGGCCTAGAGAGGTCGTTTGGGCAATAGACTTTGATCTGTCATAACTTTTGATGCGGGTAAAATCGTGTGGGCTGCTATATATAAAATTTAATCTCTTTGAGTTAGCTTCGCAACGCAACTGGTTTCACTCGATTCAGAGTTTGGATGAGGAAGTTATGGCCTAAACAGTGGGACTGCCTGAAATTTGAAAGACATTGGAGATATGGCCTGAAAAGTGGCCAAGGACAGGACCACGGTCCGTCAAACTTGTCACGATATGTGTGGGGTGTCGTGAGGTGGTCCAGTGAGCTAGGGGTGGCCAAGAACCACCCCATGAGACAAGTCATAGGCCACGGACCACTAAACGGTCTGTGAGCCCTTTGACGAGTCGTCAAGTGTCCCGTCAAGTGGGCCAAAACCTAGGCCAGGCTGTGGTTGGTCTAGGTGGCTAAGACAAGGTTCACGGGGCAGGGGGACGGTCCGTCAACCCTCAAACGGCCCGTCAAGTTGCTCCGTCAAGTGTTCCAGAAAGTCCTCCAAGAGTTCACGTTAAGAATTGGCTAAGTGTTGGTTGATGGTGCATTT
>JBCEWC010016551.1:0-13046 GCA_038996855.1 Solanum aculeatissimum | reverse complement strand
ATTTTTGACCCATTTGGTAACAATAAGGGCATTTTTGACCAAAGTATCATTAACAAGGGCATTTTTGGACCAAAGTATAAATCGAGGGCATTTTTTACCCTTTTCCGTTAGTATTAGGGCATTTTTAACCCTTTCTGATAGTACAAGGGCATAAATGACCCAAAGTATAAAGGTGTAGAGGGACAAAATGCACTTTGATTCAACTTAAAGTGAAATGAGGGATATTTTTATAAGACTTCTCTTATGGAGGACAAAAAATTAAGACTACCAAATTTGGTGGTAGGACTGTTAATATGGTCATACGGACTGGCCCACCCCATAAGGCTTAGTCCAGACTTTGGCATTTGATGGGCCAGGTCAGGCTGACCAATTTTTTTGTGGGCTAGAAAACATCTAGCCCTGCCCATTAGTACATGTGTTGTGGACCTTTTCAGGTCAGCCCACATTTTTTAAAAGTATATTTTTTTTACAAATTTTTAAATTAAATTTTAACTTAGAAATATTAAAACAAATAGCAACAGGACAATATTACATAGTATTAGTGTTGCTATTACATATTATAAAAATATAATTTGTATTTAAATTTTAATATATAAAAATTTTAAATGCATTTTGAGTTTGGACTCTTATTATTTTTAAACTTTATTTTATTTTATTTTATTTTTTAATTCGGCCCACGACTAACTCAACTCATATTGAAAAAGTCCCACAAATCAGCAAGCTTATTCGGGTTGGGCTAAAAAATTTATTTTTTAAATTGGCTTCGAATCTTAGCCCAACCTTGATAAATTATGGATTAGGCCAGGTCGGGCCAACGGGCCTAACCCATATTAACGACTCTATTTGGAGGTTACCTTGTGTAATTTTCTGATTTAAAGACTTATTTAAAGTTATCTCAATATAATAGTAATGCATAAATTAAGGATTGAATTCACAAAGAATTTTATCTTACGTGATTGTCCTTTTCTCTCATTTTCCTGTTAATTCACTCTTTTCTTTTTTGGTTATTGATATAATGGTACATGTACGACAATTTTGTAATTTAAATTTGTATGTGTATTCACACTATATATAGTATGTAATATTATACACTATTATACAATATAAATGTGTTACTTATAGAAAACATATTATTTATAACATGTATGTACAATATTGTCGTACATATATGATAAGAGTATATATGTAATATCCCGCCCCGAGAAGGTACCCTTGGTGTGGCCGGCATTTGAAGAACCATTGTTGATTTCCCCAAGAGAATCACCTGGCCACATTGTCACATCAAACTCAACGATGGAAGAATACTCAAGAAAATCCATCAGTATAGATAAATAAGTGTCTTATGAAAATAGTTTCCAATGAATCAAAGTTTGGAAAATAAATAGCAATAAAAAATCCTCTGGTTAATGTCTATGAAACCTCTATCTATCAGTCCAGATGGTACCATGAACGGTCATGGCTACCCCAATCAACGAAACAAAAATACTCAATAAAAACTAAAGGGCTCCTCCGAGTAGCAAGAAGGGTTCACCAAATCTGAAAATAAGAAGCTGGACCTTAATGATGTGTTGGTTGAAGTCCTCTATCATCTGCATCTGCATCATTAAAGATGCAGTCCCAAATGGACGTCAGTAGATGAAATATATTGGTATGTAAAATGGCGAAAGGAGATGATTAAAGATCCACTTAAATCAGTCAACTCAACTCAGAAATATACTCATCAACTCATAATTCAACTCAACGAATATGCAAGTTTAAAGTTTAGAATCATGCTTTGAAAATAGACTCAGTGTTATGGATGTGACCTCAACCGACAACAAGAGAGACCAAGAGAGCTACTACTTGGAATTAGACTACTTGCCAGGTAGATCTCAAGTCAACCCTAAAAGGGGATACATAACAAGTCAATCCCATCTTGGGAGATATCCCATGTTGGCACATAGTTTGACAGAAAGGAGTATGGACTCTTGGAGATAGTCCACCCCGACTCCAATCTCTCGGTACTAAGTCTCATCCCACGGGAATACATATACATATACAACCTTTTAAAATGGAGATTTCAATACTTCAAGTCGAATAATGCAAAGTTGGCTACAAGCCCAAATCATAATTCAAGTCTTTCCATAATTAGGCTAAAAAGCCAAAAAAGAGTTTCAAGAGTCATATCCATAGACCAATGCATAAGAGTAGCTTATTCTAACATAAAAATATGGTGTAAACACCCAAAAAGCTCAAAGAGCCATATCAAGACAAGATGTGATCACATTTGAGTTAATTCCTATGTCTTACCAAAATCAAGTCATATCTTATCAAGAGTTTCATCAAGTCAAACCTTCTGTGCTCATGAATGCAATGCATGGATGATCATTGAATAGCATGGGTATTTGATAACAACATTTAAATTATCGAAAAAGTAGATTCATACTTAAAACATAATGAAATCATTAATTGGAAGCATAATTCATATTACCCATGCTTGAATTGAAGAACAAAGGGAACATGCATATTTGAATCTTCATAAAATCAATGGAACTCATCAATTAGGGGCTTAATTCATCTTAAAATCAACATTAAAGTATAGCCCACAACTCAATTAAATTAAATTATTCATAATCTAAAAGACCCAATTTCAAAGTAAGTAAAATTCATCAAAATTGCAGAAGAAAGTCTTAGGTCTTCATGGTTGAAAGGAGAATCATGAATCTATCCCACATACCTTGATTAATCAAGAAGAACAAGAAGAATTTGAAGAAGAATTGAGCCTTCCCTTGATTCCCAAGCTAGTCTTCCCCTAGAACTTAGAGAGCAATTGAGAGAAATTGAAGAGATTTCAATGGAATGAGAGTGAATAAGGCTAAATCAAGGGTTTAGGAAAGCTTAAAATGCTAAAACGACCTTAGAATTAGTTACAAATTCATATTAAATCATTAATGAAATGAGAAAGAAAAACTGAAAACATCACTAACAAAGTACACTACACGGGCCGTATAGTGACTCACGGTCCGTAAGCCCTGCCGTGAGGCTTCACTTGAAATCGATCAACAACTTGGCAATGGATAGGAAAATTTGAAACTCCATCCATAAGGTCAACTACAAGGATCTGAAGGTCCACACTGTCTGTGAGTCCTTCCCGTGAAGCTACACTTGGAACCAACTTCTCCCGTAAACGTTCTATACTTAGAAAAATTCTTTTCTCGTAACCACATGGCCAAGAATACGAGCCGTGAGGTTTCACATGGACTGTGAAGTGGTCCGTGTATCCTCCCTTGGCTCAGAGCCTAGGCTCAGAGCCTTGGCTCAGGGCCTTGGCTGCTCACTGGAACCCACTTGGACTGGTTCATGGGTCTTGAGACCCCACACTGCCCGTGAACCCTACCTTCAAGACAACACTAATTTTGGAACGTTAACATTATACATAGAATCGATCCATAGTCCAAGGCCATCCCGAAACATTTTACCACGCCTCGTGAGAGATCACACGACCTGCCTCATAGATTGTGAGGCCACACACGGCCCGTGGTCCTGCCGTGAGGCAGTGCCTTAGCCAAAAACCTCTTTCCTTCTCCAGAATGCTTTCCATGCACAAGCAATCTCATTCTAAGAGATATGGTCATTTAAAGTTAGTACTCTTATAAGACGTCAAGCAAATCGTAACCAATACGATTTCTTCCAAGACGTTTATGCAAGAGAGACTCAGAAAACTCATAAGCTAACCAAGAAAGGTTCAAATGAGCTCTCAAATAATATCGTAAAGTTTAAAATTTTCCAGGTTGTTACATCATCTCTCCCTTTTGAACATTCATCCTTGAAAGGTCTAGAATAAGGCTTGAAAGACAAGGAGCATTTCGACATAAAAGATAATGCATCATTCATCACTTCAAAAGTCATTTAAAACTCATGTCAAAATATCATTCAAATCATTTTATGCACATGCATGCATGTAATGCCATGAAACTTAAGAAAATAAAGAATTAGGACCATTCGAAAAAATAGATAGAACCTAGTACCTTAGGTTTGAATAGATTGGAAACGATAGGGGTATCGCCTCATCATGTCCGAGTCCCATGTAGAACCCTCCACATGTTTATTCCTCCAAAGCAATTTAATCAAAGCTACCTCCTTGTTGCGAAGTAGTTTTAATTACCTATCAAAGATTTCAACCAGTACCTCTTCATAAGTCAAGTTCTCCTCCACCGTAACATCCTCCAAAGGCACAATTGTCTTAGGGTCGCCAACCAACTTCCTCAACATTGAAACATGGAACACCGAATGAATAGAACTCATATCCAAAGGAAAGTCTAGTCTATAAGCCACATTGCCAACCCATTCAACTATCTCATATGGTCTAACACACGAAAGACACAACTTGCCCTTTTTGCCAAAATGCATAATGCCTTTCATAGGTGACACCTTCACATAAACCTAATCATCCACATAAAATTTGAGGTCTCTTTTCTTAGCATCTGAATAAGACTTTTGGCGACTTTGAGCCGTTTTCAATCTTTCTCTAATCAACTTCACCTTCTCTATAGCTTTAACAACCAAATCCAGGCCTAACAACGCCATCTCACCCAACTCAAACCATCCCACCGGGGATCTACATCTCCTACCATACAAAGCTTCAAATGGGGCCATACCAATGCTAGCATGGTAAGTATTGTTGTAGGAAAACTCGATAAGCGGTAGATGATCATCCCAATTTCCCTTGAACTCCAACACACACACTGTCAATATGTCTTCCAAAGTTTGAATCGTCCTCTTGGCTTGTCCATCGGTTGGGGATGGAAAGCGGTGCTCAATTTAATCTTAGTGCCAAGCCCTTTTTGCAATGATCTCCAAAAGTGAGAAGTAAATTGGGTACGACGATCCCATATGATAGACCTCGGTATACCATGTAACCTTACCAATTCTTAGATATAAAACTTCGCATATTTCTCGGCATTATAAGTAGTCTTGACCGGTAAGAAGTGAGTCGACTTGGTCATTCGATCAACAACAACCCAAATAGAATCAAACTGTTTACGAGTACGGGGTAACCTAACCACGAAGTCCATATTCACGTCTTCCCACTTCTAAGTAGGAATCTCAATATCTTAGGCCACACCACCGGGCCTTTGGTGTTCCACCTTCACTTGTTGGTAATTCAGACATTCCGACATAAACTTGGTTATGTCCTTCTTTATGCCATGCCACCAATACACTTCTCTAAAGTCTTGATGCATCTTAGTGGATCCCGGATGAATAGAATATTGGGAGTTATGAGCTTCACTCATGATAACCTCCATTAAGTTGTCGATATTTGGAATACACAACCGATCTTGATACCGTAGTACACCATATCCCCCTTGGGAGAAAACCTCAACCTTCTTTTTGGCAACTAACTTCTTTAACTCTACCAAGGAAGGATCTAAATCCTGTTTGGCTTTTACATCAACAATCACAGATGACTGAGACCCGCTTCGAACAAGAAGGCCACCATCATTCGAGTCTATCAATCTAACACCCAACCTAGCCAAACGGTGCACATCTCTTACCAACTCCTTCTTCCCTTCATCAACATGCGATACACTACCCATGGATAGCCTACTAAAGGCATCCGCTACAATGTTCACCTTACCTGGGTGATATAGAACACTCATGTCGTAATCCTTGAGTAGTTCCAACCATCTTCGCTGCCTCAAGTCAAGATCCCTTTGAGTGAACACATATTGTAAACTCTTATGATCGGTGAAAACATCAATATGAACTCCATACAAGTAATGTCTCCAAATCATTAAAGCAAATACCACCGCTGACAACCCAAGATCATAGGTCAGATAGTTTTGTTCATGAACCTTTAATCGCCGAGATGCATAAACTATCACCTTACCATGTTGCGTGAGCACACATCCCAACCCAATTCGCAAAGCATTGCAATACACCACAAACCCATCTAATCAATTTGGCAAGGTCAAGACAGGAGCCGATGTAAACCGATCCTTCAAAGTCTGAAAACTCTTCTCACACTCATTTGACCACACAAACATAGCTTTCTTTTGAGTCAATTTAGTCAATGGGGACGCAATAGAAGAGAATCCCTCAACAAAACCTCCAATAATAACCAGCCAACCCAAGGAAACTTCAAATATCAGAAGGAGTCAACGGTCTAGGCCAATTCTTTATGGCTTCGGTCTTCTTAGGATCAACCTTAATACCATCACCGGACACCACATGACCAAGAAAAGCAACTTCTCCCAGCCAAAACTCACATTTACTAAACATGGCAAATAATTCATTCTCCCTTAAAGTCTAAAGCACTAACCTCAACTGATCCCTATGTTCCTGCTCAATTCTGGAGTAAATTAGGATATCATCAATGTAGACAACCACAAAACTGTCAAGGAATGGCTTGAATACCCGATTTATAAGATCCATAAACATTGTTGGAGCATTGGTCAAACCAAACAACATTACCAACAATTTGAAATGCCCGTACCGAGTTCAAAAAGCTATTTTTAGAATATCACACTCCCTCACCTTTAACTGGTGATAACCCGAACGAAGATCTATCTTAGAGAAATAAGTCGCTCCTTGAAGTTAATCAAACAAATCATCTATCCTAGGGAACGGGTACTTATTCTTAATGGTCACCTTATTCAATTGTCGATAACCAATACACATTCGGAGCGACCCTTCCTTTTTCCTCACAAATAACACAGGAGCACCCCAAGGTAAAATACTTGGCCGAATAAAGCCTTTCTCTAACAAGTCCTTCAATTGATCCTTCAACTCCTTTAGTTTGGTCAGAGCTATATGGTAAGGAGGAATGGAAATAGGTTGAGTTTCCGGAAGGATATCTATGCCAAAATTCACCTCTCTTTTAGGAGGAATACCGGGCAAATCCTTGGGAAACTCATTAACCACGGGAACTGACTTAAGAGTAGGAGATTCAATTTATACATCTCTAACCCTCGCAATATGGTAGATGTACCCCTTATAAATCATTTTATGGGCTTTGAGGTAGGAAATAAATCGACCCCTAACCACGGAATCACTACCCTTCCAATCCAACATAGGTTCATTAGGAATCTGAAATCTGACATGTCTAGTCCTACAATCAACCGAGGCATACGACATATGCAACTAATCTATCCCAAGGATTATATCGAAATCATACATCTCAAGTTCTACAAGATTACCAGAAAAGACTTTATGCAGGGTTGAAATAGGACAACCCGATACACCTTTCGGGTAACAATAGACTCACCCACAGGAGTATAAACCGAATAAGGTTCCCTTAAAGTTTCAGGACTCAAACAAAATTTAACAGCCAACAGAGGAGTCATCAAAGATAAATTTTCACTGGATCAAGAAAAGCATAACCATCAAAATCAAAGACTTTTAACATACCAGTCACAACATCTAGAGCTTCATCCACCTCCTGTAGGGCATGAAGAGCATAAAACCTATTGTTTCTAGGAGCACCACCAACCTGATCCTTTGGCTGCCCTTGACCGCCTATAGCCACTTGATCCCTCTTTGTGTTCTTTGGACAATTAGCAATCTTGTGGTTCATACTTCTACACCCGAAGCAAGCACCCAAAATCTTCTTACATTCACCCAAATGACTTCCCCCACACTGGCCACAACGGAGAGCTCGTGGTCTACCCCCAACTTGTGTCTTAGGAGGAGGCACCCTAGAGTTAGCAAACTTCATATCCGAACCTTGGCCTTGTTAAAATCAACCATTTCTACCACCACTCGTAGAGTTGGAGAACCCACCATCAAATCGGGCCCTCTTGGAGTCATTCACCCTCCTCTCCTTGACTTTCTCTCCCTCAATCTGTTCAACATAAGTCATAAGCCCGGAGATATCTATTTCCCGAATAAGTATGGTAGTGCGACATTCTTTCACCACCAAATCAGAGACCCTAAAAATAAACTTGTGCATCCTTGCACGGGAATCCGCCACTAGCATAGGAGCACACTTTGAGAGTTTGGTAAACTTGAGATAATAGTCCCTTACCGACATGCTACCTTGCCTAAGGTTAATAAATTCAGTCATCTTGGCCTCCCAAAATTCAAGAGAGAAGAAACGATCCAGAAAAGAAAACTTAAACTCTTCCCAACAAACCTTAACATCCACAATCCTCTCAACCAACCACTGATTGTACCACACCTGGGCTACATCCTTTAACTGATAAGTAGCCAATTCAGCCTTCTCTTCAGAATTGACACCCATAACAGTCAACACTTTAGTGAGCTCATTAATAAACTCTTGGGCATCTTCATCAGCTTTCAAACTAAAGAACTCTGGAGGACTCATCTGAGTGAAGTCCCTCACCCTAGAAGTCGGAGTGCTACCATTTGTTGGATTAGTTGGCCGGGCTTGATTAGTCACCACTTGGGCCAACATATCAACCACATTCCAAAATTCAGCATGAGTCACTTGCTCCTCCACAGGCTCTTGAGGGGCTTGTCTGGGTAGGGGAGCTCTTTAGGGAGGCATCTTCTGAAAGAGAGACAAGAATACCAACATTTCAAGAGACCTTAAAAATAGTTCACAGCCCGACATAAGAAACAATGAAGTGAAACAATTCCTAAAATATCGTCATAGCCCCTCACTCATGGTATGGCGCGCATCACACCCATGAATAAGACTCTACATGACGCGGCATGTTGGACTCCAAGGATCATTTCCAAACCTAGGGTTTTGATACCATCTTTGTCACGACCCAAGAGTAGGACCTAGACGTGACATGGTGAAACAGAACTCGAGAGTACTTGATCAAGCCATCCAAGCATCATCGCACACATCATTGGTTCGGAAACGCGCACACAATTCTAAGGGATATCAGGGCTTTGGACTCAAGCTATGGGGATGTTGCCGAGAATGGTATAAGCATGAATCACATAGCACATAGAAATTAAGTTCTAAGGGGCGGGTAAGTATGACTCAAGCTATGGGGGAAAAAAGGGTTAGGGACTTTCCACATAAGCACATTCCCATCCAACAAGTCATAATAGCATAAGCGGAAACATAACCAAAATGTAAGTAATCATAGAAAAACATAGATAATCATATCATATCAAGCAAGCACATAATACAACATACAATAGAATTTGATATGTCCAACAATGCCTCTACAAGAGTAAAATGGGGGCCTCGACATAGTCGGGGCTCACCCTCAAGTCACAAGGTAGATAAAATATAATAAAAATATAATATAGAGGAAGATGGATGTTACCTTTTGAGTATAGGGCTCACCACTATCAAAAAGTCAACGATATCAACTACGTGCCCAACGGTGGATGAATGTCGTCTCCAGTCCCTACATGGTTAGATTATGTAGACAAAGAATATGGGTTAGCACATATAATACACTAAGTATGCAGGTATGCCATGAACATGAACCTTCTACAAAGCTAGATGACGAAAGCACATATAAGTATAGAAAGAATACATATAATCAAGGAGAAGTATGATACCAATATGCCATGAAGTGCCATGATGCATGAATGCAAATCTACATAGTTATAGTGGGGATGTGACCTCAACCGACAACAAGAGAGACCAAGTTAGCTACTACTTGAAATTGGAATACTTGCTAGGTAGATCCCAAGTCAACCCTAAAAGGGGATACATAACAAGTCAATCCCATCTTGGGAGATATCCCATGTTGGCACATGGTTTGATGGAAAAGAGTATGGACCCTTGGAGATAGTCCACCCCGACTCCAATCTCTTGGTATTAAGTCTCATCCCACGGGAATGCATATACATATACAAGCTTTCAAACAAGAGATTTTAATACTTCAAGTCAAACAATGCAAAGTTGGCTACAAGCCCAAATCATAATTCAAGTCTTTCCATAATTAGGCTAAAAAGCCAAAAAATAGTTTCAAGAATCATATCCATAGACCAATGCATATCCATAGACCAATGCATAGGAGTAGCTCATTCTAACATAATAATATGGTGTAAACACCCAAAATGCTCAAAGAGCCATATCAAGACAAGATGTGATCACATTCTAGTCAATTTCCATGTCTTACCAAAGTCAAGTCACATCATATCAAGATTTTCATCAAGTCAAACCTTTCGTGCTCATTAATGCAATGCATGGATGATCATTGAATAGCATGGGTATTTGATAACAACATTTAAATCATCAAAAAAGAAGATTCATACTTAAAACATAATAAAATCATCAATTGGAAGCATAATTCATATTACTCATACTTGAATTGAAGAACAAAGGAAACATGCATTTTTGAATCTTCATAAAATCAATGGAATTCATAAATTAGGAGCTTAATTCATCTTAAAATCAACATTTAAGTACAACCCACAACTCGATTGAATTAAATCATTCATAATCTAAAAGATCCAATTTCAAAGTAAGTAAAATTCATCAAAATTAAAGAAGAAAGTCTTGGGTCTTCATGGTTGAAAGCAGAACCATGAATCAATCCCACATACCTTGATTAATCAAGAAGAACAAGAAGAATTTGAAGAAGAATTGAGCCTTCCCTTGATTCCCAAGCTAGTCTTCCAATGGAACTTAGATAGCAATTGAGAGAAAATGAAGAGATTTCAATGGAATGAGAATGAATAGGGCTAAATCAGGGGTTTAGGAGAGCTTAAAAATGCTAAAATGACGTTAGGATTAGTTAAAAATTATAATTAAATCATTAATGAAATGAGGAAGAAAAACTGAAAACGTCACTGACAAAGTACACTACACGGACCGTGTAGTGACTCATGGTCAGTGAGCCCTGCCGTGAGGCTTCACTTGAAATCGATCAACAACTTGGCAACGGATAGGAAAATTTGAAACGTCATCCATACGGTCAACTACACGGACTGTGAAGGTTCACACGGTCTTTGAGCCCTTCTCGTGAAGCTAAACTTGGAACCGACTTCTCCCGCAAACATTCCATACTTAGAAAAATGCTTTTCTCGCAACCACACGGCCAGACATACAAGCCGTGAGGCTTCACACGAATCGTGAGGTAGTCCTTGGAGCCTCCATTGGCTCAGAGACTTGGTTTAGGGCCTTGGCTGCTCACTGGAACCCACATGGACTAGTTCACGAGTCTTAAGCCCCCACACGTCTCGTGAACCCCACCTTCAAGACGACGCTAATTCTGGAACGTTAACCTTATACATAGAATCGATCTGTAGGCCAAGGCCATCCCAAAATACTTTATCACACCACGTGAGAGATCACACGACCTGCCTCACGGACCGTGAGGCTACACACGACCCGTAGTCCTGCCGTGAGGTAGTTCCTTAGCCAAAAACCTCTTCCCTTCTCCAGAATATTTTCCATGCACATGCAGTCTCACCGTGAAGGTCATAACTTCCACATTCAAACTCCGAATTGAGTGAAACCAAGTGCATTGGAAAGATAACTCAAAGATCTTCGATTTTATAGGTTGTGGCCTACACAGTTCATCCCTTACCAAGAGATATGGCCATTTAAAGTCAGTACTCCCATAAGACGTCAAGCAAAACTTAACCAATACGGTTTCTTCCAAGACGGTCATGCAAGAGAGACTCGAAAAACTCATAAGCTAACCAAGATAGGTTCAAATTATCCCTCAAACAACATCGCAAAGTTCAAAAAAATTTGGATTGTTACAAAGGTAGTCAGTATCTTGTTGGATATTGAGACCTAGATTATGCATGTGATATTGGCAAATGAAAATCAACCACCGGTTATGTTTTCACTATTGCAAATATACCAATTAGGCGAAAGTCTAGTTTGTAGTCAGCAATTGCTTTGTCTACCACTGAGGAAGAGTACATGACAATTACAAAAGCTACCAAGGAGGCAATTTAGCTTTAAATATTTTTTAGTATCTTTGTATTAAACAAAAAAGGATTAAAATAATATTTGATAGCCAAAGTACTATTCAATTAGCAAAAAATCAAGTTTATCATGCAAGGACTAAACACATCGACATCTGATATCATTTTATACAAGACATCATTGAAGAGGGTGAAGTCATAGTGCATAAAATTCCAACTATAGGTAACCCCGTCGATATGTTGATGAAAGTGGTAACTGTGATCAAATTTTAACGTTGTTTGTACTTGTTCAATATTATTGAATATTGAAATTTGAGGTCGAAAATACAATCAAAAATTATTGTTGAGAGAAAGTTGAAAATGAAGAATCTTGCTAAGGTGGAGATTTGTTAAATTTGACAAGATGAATTTGGGTGAGTATTTTGTAGGAAGTGTTTTCTTGGTATAAAAGGTCAAAGTAGGTAATTTGTAACAGAAAATTTGGCAAACCTTTAAATGATTTCATAAGTTAGACCTTGACATTTTGACATCTAGTGATGTCATGGATGACTTCAAGAGCAAAAATTCATTACTATAAATAGGTAACTCTTGGTTCATTTATAACATGTCTAACTTGCCTTATCATCTTCTATGACATTTGATCTTCTTTCTCTCTTGTGGTATTTCACTTGTATTCTTTTGAAATGAAATTAATATTGATTAATTATCTCCGAGGAGTAGGTAAAAGAAAATATTTTTTTTTGAAACCTCATAAATTTCTGGTGTTTCTTTTTATTATTGTCTCATTTACTATTTATTAGCTACATTTAGATATAGTTGTTATGATATCATCACTGTCAACATATTCACCTTCTGCAACAGTTCTTAGGGTTGAATTGATATATATATATATATATATATATATATATATATATATATTTGCTAGCATTAGTATTGATTTGATTTTTTATTTGAGCTTTATTAGAGTTACTAATATGAAAAACATACCTAAATATACCATATTCAAATTTTTTTAATCATTTATAGTTATATAATTTTAATACATGTGTAATTAGCTTTTAGTGCATAATATAAATTTTTTTAATCAAAAAGATTCTAATACATTTTTAAAATACTTATAATACATCTATATTACATTTAAAGTAGTGTTTATATATAGTGTAACACATCTATATTACATGCATAATTCATTTTTAACACATAATGTAGTTTTTAAAAAAAATAAATATAATATATTTTAATACATTTAT
>JBCEWC010016550.1:0-13046 GCA_038996855.1 Solanum aculeatissimum | reverse complement strand
AAAGGGTTTAGGGTTAGGTTAAGGGGGTTTAGGGGACCTTAGAAAGCCTAAAAGGGGCCTAGGGATTAATTAAATTATGAATTAACCATTAATGAAATGGACTAATTAACTATACACATTGACACACGGTTGACAGCAGGTGTCCATCTAGTGGTACACGGACTGTGTACTTGTTCGTGTACCATGCGTTGGTCTCGTCTTCGGCTTGAACTCTCGGGGACTTTCTGGATCACTTCACAGAAGGGTGTCATGGGCTTTGTGGCTTCACACAGACCGTGTGCCGGTTCGTGGAGCCACACTTGGCCAAGCAACCAGCCCACACCTTGTCCAACTCACTGTCTCACCCCCACGGACCCCTTACACGGACCATTTGGAGTCCCACGGACCGTGGGGTGGTCAGTGGGACTTAAATTGGTATAGGGCCTGGAACCTGACCACCTTGAACCTACTGGATCACCACACGGACCCTCACACGGAACATGGTCCTTCACACGGTCCGTGGTCCTGTCCCTGGACCATTTCCAAAGACTATTTCCAGCGTCCTCCGAATTACGAGCAGTCTCACTGTTTTGGCCATAACTTCCTCATACGAACTCCGAATTGAGTGAAACCAGTTGCATTGTGAAGATAATGCAAAGAACTTCAATGTGATATGTAGTAGCCCACACAGTTCATACCATACCAAAAGTTAGGATTCCTCAAAGTACACTGCCCAAACGGCCTCTCTAGGCCACCAAAAGGTCCGTTTTGAGTTCGACCACTTAAACTCAATCCGTGGCTACCAAAATTCAACCATGAACAGTATAATATCATACAAGATCAACCATAAGAAGTTTTCAAAAAAATTTGGGTCATTACAACAGGTGACTTCGTGATTTCAAAAAATGGCATACAAAACACTTTATGGCCAATTACATCAATTTTATTGTTCCGACATGTACATGGTTCAATTTCAAAGGGCTCTAAAAAAATTCTTACAAGCTTGTGATATTTCTCATGAATAGGCAACACCCATTATTAGAACATAAACCTCGAAATACCATTCCTAACAATATTTTAACCTATTGACACAATTTCCAGTAACATATAGAATTTCAAGTCAAGAACATACTGGAATCTGATCAAGATGCTGAGAAATTGTAAGAAATAACAAAGAAAATTGAACTCTAGGTGCACCATAGAATAGTTGGAAATTGGCCAGAAAAGATCGTGGTGGTCGAACTTTTGAAGAAGAAGCGAAGATTAGGGTATTTGGGAAATTATGAAAAGAATAAGGGATAAAAGAATTTACCTCTCTTTTAAATTATTTGACCGGGTTGGATTTAAGTGGGGTTCAGGTCCCACGAAACCATGACTACAGGCTATAGGAGATTCTATGGCCCATAGGTTGTGGTCTAGTGGTCTGCCTGATCCATAGCTTAGGGATATTGGCACCACAGATCCATCTACGAGGCATATATAAACATATGTATGTTGGGTCGTGGATTCCCCCAACACTTATCAAGTTTTAGGAATCTTACCTGGGGTCCACGAGCCCCATTCACGACCCATAGTTTTAACTATAGGTCATCAAGTTGGCTCATGAATTGAAGTGCACAAAACTTTTCTTACTGGAAGTGATATTTTGAGTCAGTCTACATGTCATGGTATGAACCATGGCTCGTAGAACTTGTCGTAGAATCAACTTCCCTCACTTTTCAACACTGATTTGCTGACTTAGCCTTGTTCCTCCATATCCTTTATAGAACAAACTATTAGCCTATAAGCCACCTGTCATTGAGTCCAAAAACAACCGAAAACAAGAAAATTAAACTACCTAAAAGTCCAGAAAGCTAAAAATAAAACAAAAACACAATTGTTACATCAAATATCTTGGGTTGCCTCCCAAGTAGCACCTGATTTATTGTCGCGATAAGACTTGAGAAACTTTGTTACTCAGACTTCACCAAGTGTCGATACTTCCATCTTCCGGTCATCGAGCCTCTTCATAGACAGAAAAATATTGAAGTCGACTTTATCATCATTTAATCTAAACTTGAGTTGACCTAATTTCATGTCCATCAATGCTCACCCAGTGGCTAGAAAGATCCTTCCCAAGATAATTGGGACTTCGAAGTTAACTTCGTAGTCTCGAATCATGAAATCTGTGAGGAAGATTAATTTTTTCACTTTGACGAGAATATCATACAGTATCCCCACAGGCTTCTTCACTATTCTATCAACCATCAACAACTGCATGCTCGTCGGAGTAGGGGCTCCCAAGCCTAGCTTCTTGAATATTGCAAGAGGCATTAAATTTATGCTGACACCTAGGTTGCATAATGCCTTTGAAAACTCCACTTCTCCAATGGTATAGGGTATAATGAATGCTCTGGGGTCTTCTTTCTTTTGCAAAAAAGATCCTGGTTGCATTTACACTACAATGCTGAAGTTCTTAAGAGATCTTGTGGCTGACAACCCTCTTTTTTTTCACCAAGTCCTTTATAAACTTTGTATACTCGGGCATTTTCTCCAATGTCTTAATGAGAGGGATGTTGATCAAAAGTTGATTCAACATGGAGATGAAGTGATGAAACTTACCTTCATTTTCCTTTTTTTTGAGTTTTTGAGGGAAAGAAAGGGGAGGTCTCAGTATGGGTTTCAACTTCTGTTACGTCACTACCTCATCTCTCACCCTATCTTTGGCACTAACATCTTCGACCTCTGCATCCTTGCTATCAACCATCTCCTCACGAACCTCATCCTCATCAACTAGCATCGATGGGTCAATGGTCTGCTTTCCACCATGTGTCATCACTGTTATACACTACCCTACATTCTTTGAATTTTACGTAGTATTGTTGGGCAATGTACCTTTTTGGTGTTGGTTCAACTGAGTCGACATCTGATGAAACTATTACTCTAACTGCTTGATATAAATAGAATGAGACTCAATATTTTGATTAATGCTGGAGATTTGAGATTTCATCCCTTTTAAGGTCTCGTCCTGAGCATCAACCTTCTTTAATAGTCGGTCAAACATCTCCTCGATTCACAAACTACTAGCCTAGAGTCACAATTATGTGGTGGTACGTATGGACCATTTATGTAACCATCTATGCATCCCCAATCAACATCTCTGTCCTAGCCATTGTTCCTGTCATAGTAGCCACCTCGGTTGTTGTCTCTGAATGCGCTGTCTCTATTGAAGTTCCAATCTTGATTTTCTTGGCGCCAATAGTCCTAATTGGACCCTTGGGCATTGGTCTTGAAACCCTCTATCATATCAATGACAAAGTAAGTATCCTCTTCATAATAAGGCTCCTCATACATGGGTGCTCGTAGAGGCTGATGATTGACTGCATTCACGTGCTCCTGACTTTGCTTCATCAACAACCCCACATTAGTACTAATCTGAGCCAGCTCTTGCATCATCTTCTCATTTATCTTTGGCATTGTTGAATTAGTGTTAATTGAGAAAGATCTTTTAGTCATCAACTTGTCTCTTGTCCCCTATGCATGGTTCGTCTTAACCACTCTCTCCAACCATTTATCTATAATCGGAAATAGACAATCTAAAAATGAGCCTCCCATGATAGTGTCAACAACAACTTGGCTATTTTTGTCTAAGGTTCAATAGAAGATTTCCACCAAGGTATCATCAATAATGGTCAGGGACACTCCTCAAACACTTTGTAAACCTCTCCCACATAGTGTTGATCAAATCACCAGGAAACTACTCATAGTTATTGATCTGATCCTTCAACTTTAGAATTTTTTACCTTGGAAAGAACCTCTCTAAAAAGGACTTCTGCATTTCTGCCCAGTTTGTGATTGAACTCTATGAGATCTTGGATAACCATATTATCGCTTCGCTTATTAGAGACAATAGGAAGACATGGAACCCAATGACATCCATAGATAGATTTTGATTCCCCATCAAGCTCTTGCAGACGAAGACAACATTATATAAATGGTTATGCAGATCCTCTAATGATAGGCCTGCGAACAATCCTCTGTTTTGTAGCATTTGAAGTAACCCGCTCGAAATGATAAATTTTGTATCACCCAGTAAAAAAAGTAACACAATAGCTCTGGTGACATCCACAGCCATAGGATCAAGCCTGTATTGATTCCATGTGTTAGCCGCGACTTGAATATCCTGTGGTGGTAGATTCACATCCTCAAGTGATGGTGGGTAATTATTATTTTGATTAAGTGTAGCATTTATGACATTATTTACAGTATTGTTCGCATTCTTTTGGGTCATTCTTCTCAGTATCTTCTGGATCTTAGGGTCAAATGGAGTCAAGAGATTGCCTTAACTATAACTGGTTTGCATACACTACACCTATATGATGAAATAAAACAAAAACAACAAGAAATGTAAAATAAGGAAAATAAGAGTTAATTCACAACCCAAATTAAACCTGTCTAAAAGCCGTATTCCCCGACAACAACGCAAAAATTTTGATGTCGCCCAAACTATACCTCCAATTAGAGGATAAACGATCGTTGTCAAAATATATAATCTAACTGAGGTTAGGGTCGATCCCACAGGGAATATGGTCTAAACTTGGAGTAATTATGAGTAATTCAAGTTAAATTAACCTACTTATCTCTCGAAAGGGGGGATTTTATAATTGAAATAAGTAAACGTAAACTAGAAGCAAATAGTGTGAAATCAGTGAGAGAAGTAACTAGGGCATTGTATTCCCCATGAATTCCTAATTTAGTATCACCAAACAATCGTAATCTTTTCTAATGTGTAAGATGCAAAACAGTAAGTTAAGTTTACCAAACCTTTTGATCCAGGTGAGAGGAAAATTTCATTATGTGATTTGATCCACTCCCGCTGTGTGACATTACTAACCCTTACCTTTTATTCCAGTACAACCGCCCCTTGATCCAGTTAGCTTGATTAGACGAGAGTGATCACATTGAATCTTGTTAATTAATATCTTTTTCTATTCATTACTACCTTGATCCAGTCAGTAAGAATTAGAAGGGTTCTAATTTTGGCCACTGTTAAAAAGCATTCATAACGAAGAGAACTAACTAATACATGCATACATACTTTCCAAGAGTTATGGATTATCTGATTTTACCTTGTTAGTTCTTTATGATTCCCATAACCCTAGTTGTGGATTTAGATATGCATGGTCATTGTAGATGAATAAATCATGTTATAGAATAGTATTATTAAACACTTACAATGACAAATTAAAGAACAAGCAATCCAAATACTCCACAAGAAATCACAATGTGATAATCCCAATGTAAAAATCACAAAAGATAAAGTTTCCAATGTGTTTCTCTCTTCTCTCGTGCGTCTCTCAATAGTTTCATGTGAAAAAAACCTAAAAACCTATTTATAATAAGTATAATACAAATCCAAAATGAAATAAAAAAACTAGATCTGGCAGTTTCTACGAATGAGGTTACGAGCCGTATAAGGAACCACGGCCCATACCTAGGCTTCGTACTCTGCAACTTTCAAAAATAGACTTAAATTCCATGAGACCTTCTTACGACCATCTTCTAACTTATGACCCATAGAAGGTTTTGTCTAATAACATTTCTGAAACTCTTCAAAATCTAATCTTTCAGGCACGACCTTAATCCACGATTCATGAATGATTCTATAGATTGTCTGATAGTTCATGAATGCAACATCTAAAATTTATCCCTTCATTGGATCTGACTCGTGAAACTTCTCTATGGCCCATGGATTGAACCACGACCCGTAGAGTAGCCCGTAAATCCTCAAAAATTTCAATTCTGCAGAACTTTGCCTAAAATGATACCGAATCTGTAATCTTGCAAATTAAATATAAAAACACATCAAACCCACTAACATCGCTTTGAAAACACACAAAATTCTAAGTCTTAAGCATTAAAAGTGTTGTATTTTGGCAGCACATCAACAGGCAATGACACTACTCCTTATTATTATTTTTAGAAGTCGATACTACATCTTGAAGACTTGGTGAGTTCTCATTCTTCGGGAACAAGCCTTTATTCCATGATTTATGTCATTTGGTTGTGACTCTTGTATTTTTTTTTTATTGAGGGTGATCTAGTAGCATGTTCTAGACCCCGCAAAGATTTTGCTAAGTGGAGGTATGATTGGAGATAATGATGTAATCTTTTTATCAGAAAAGTTCTTGACTTTATTTCTAGCTTTGCTTATTAAAACTTATTTTCACTTGCTTTTGCTTATGTTGAATGCTTTATTACTTTATGTATGCTTATGTTATGCTAAGAGGTTTGGATGAGGTGCCTTCAGGTTTCATATTCTCCATGTTATGACTAGGCCCTAGGCTTGGGTCGTGACATCACCCTTTTGAAGGAATCAAGCTTATACTAATAGGTAACCCTTTCTTCTACAGTGGCACAAAGTGATGGGACAACGAAATTTCTACTAACGGTCTCATGCCTCTACTAAAGGGTGAGAGACTCTATCCTAAGGTACACTTGATGCTAAATAAATTCTCAACAAGAATAAGTGAATTATAAATCATTAAATTATATCATGCGGAGAGGCAACATTTACTAACCAATCTATTTTTCATAAATTCATAATTATATAGTAGCTCCTAAACTCTTTGATTCAATCAATGTGAGAACTATTTTTTCAACATCTTGAATCCATTAGTAGGTGAGAAAATCTATTCACTATCATTCATTCTTTCTTGAGAGAATTCATAAAATCACAATTCATCACTTTCATAAGCATGGATGAAATCCTTGAAAAACCATGATTCACAATTTATAATGAAATAGGATAAAAGCATGAATTCATAAGAAATCAACTTTATATCATGTAATCTGATAAGTTTGTGTATAATCATGTAGGACAATATCAATTCCTAATATCTAGTTGATCAAACCTACTGGGTACATATGAATTGTTTTCATCGTACTTCTATGTCACTTTTGATGTAGCTTCTAGTCAGGGTGCTCCTCATAGTAGCTGATTATCTTCTAGCGGCCAATCTATATCAAATTCGGTGGTGAGATCTTTTGTTCTTGATCACCATTAGTTCTATATTTTATTTTAATCTTTATTTCTATTGTGTCAGATTTAGTTGTATTAGATGCTCTTTATACTTATGATTTCAGATTTTGGAATATTTCATTTTTGTAATATATTTATTTTTCTTATGGTGTTATTTCCCTTCTAGGAGTCGTGTATGCAATTTTTTTGGCTTACACATCAGGATGGGTTTTGGTATATATGTGATCATGACCTTGATCTTTAGGTCGTGAAAAATTAGTATCATAGCTCTAGGTTCATCAGTCTCATGAGTTAAAGAGTAGGGTGTCTAGTAAAGTTTGGTGGATCAATACGTAGACGTCCATACCTATCTTTGAGAGGCTATAAGATTCTTAATAGAGAAATTCTTCTCATTGATTCCTTTTGTGCGATTCATTCATATCAAAGTGTTGTATACCCATAATCCATTCTTCCTGTGCAGATGATGAGAACTAGTGCCAGAATCACCAAGGATATGCCCGTACCTACTGCCCAAGCCAAACTCAAGGGTGAGGTAAGGAGTGCAATAGAGTTAGAGGATGGAATTGAGCAAGAGGATAAGTACCTACTCGAAGATGAGCTAGGGAGGGATCGCCAAAGCCTATTTAGGATCTTGAAGAGGAGTTTGAGGAGCAGGCGGAAGAGCTAAGGTCACCCTATCCTCCTATAGTTCCAGACAGTGCTCTAGTGCTTCAAGAGTTGCTTGTTCGATTATTGGTTAGATTGGATGGTACCCCTGCTCCTAGTATTCTTCCGGTCATTATAGGCTCTCCTATCACAGTGGGTACATCACAGTTATTTCAGGTGCCTATTGTGGGGTTTCAAACTCTTAGTTCTTTTTTAGTATCCTCTATTGCACCTCCCAAATTTGCATCTCTACCTATTTCTACTAGTGCAACTATGTCATTATATGAGTAGATGATTTTTGAGTGATTTGTTAGGTTGACACCCCTAGGTTTGATAGTATGGGGTGGATAGAGCATCTGATTTCATAAATGAGTGCCAAGGTTGATTGTTCAACTTGGGTATTTTAGAGGCTCATAGGGTGACCTACACTTTATATCTATTTACAGAGGTGGCCAAGTGTGTTGGAGATCGATTCTTGCTCATAGACCAGTCAATTCGCCTATGATGAGTTAGGAGTAATTTACTGAGGTATTTCTTGAGAGGTTTGTGCCATACAGTTATCTTGATCAGCACAAGTATGATTTTCATAGATTAAAGCAGGGTTCTTTGACAATATCTGAGTGTGAGACTCATTTTCATGAGTTGTAATGTTATGCTATATCGAGTATTCCTATTAAGTTTGAGTAGATTCATAAATTGGTGAAGAGATTTGTTGGTTATCTTCAAGAGGCTACAACTTTCTTGTGTATCAGGTGGTTACTTTAAGAGTATTATTGATTATGCTAGGATGATTGAGAGTATCATACATACTAGACAGAGCGGCGTTAAGAGGTTTCATCGTTAGGGTCAGTTTAGTGGCCTTTCACTCAATGGTAGAGAGTATCCAGGTCTAAACACCCAGTGCTATCAAGGTAGGCTAGTACACACAACTATTCAGACTATAGAGGGTATCGTGGATTTCAATCTGGCTAGGCTAGTCATGGTGGTTCTTGGGATCTAGAGGATGGGTGGATACTTTCAGTTATCCTCCACAAAGTTTAAGTCCCCAAGGTTGTTTTGTTTGTGATAAGTTTGAGCATAAGGCAAGGAATATCCCTAGATGTGCTCCTATTACTACTCAACCCGATCACAAGTAGTTTCTTCTACACTAACTCTAGTAACTAGAGGCGCTTCACAAAATGCTAGGGATGGCACCAGAGGTGCCAGGGATAGAGCTCGAGGTGGTGCTCGTGGTAGTTATTAGGACAATGGTAATCATAAGGTCTGTTATTCTATAATAGGCAGAGGCCTCCAATGTGGTGATCACATGTATTGTCTTAATTTTCCATCGCTCTACTTCAGAATTATTTGATCTCGAGTTCACATATTCCTATGTGTTGACTTATTTTTCTATGGATATTGATTTATTTTTCTATGGATATTGATTATGTGTGGATTCCCTTGAGGTACCTATTAGAGTTTCTATCCTAGTAGGTGAATCTTTAGTGGTGGATCAAGTATATTGGGGTTGTATAGTGACATTATAATGACTCAACCTAGGGTCCTAGTCATCACACGGAGAATGAGATACCCAAAGGCACCTCACCCAAGCCATCTAAGCATCTTAAACATTCATAGGCATTTCAAATAAAACCTTTACAGAAAATAAGGAAAAAGGGACTATGGGTCATTTTAAGCAATGAAGCAACAGTAAAAAGCAATAAGAATAACTAACATACTTTTTTATAAGCATACCAACTAATACATCGATGGGCAGGACCGCTAATGGTCAGTCTCTATCAAATAGAAAAGAGTCTATAATTGTGCAACATAGAAAGTAAAAGCCTCAAAAGGGCCATAAATACATTATCTCAAAATAAAATACAAGATATAGTGGAAAATAAGTAGAGTCCCAAACTAAGGGTTCACCACAATGAAACTACTAGTAGTGGATGCTGAAAACTAGCCTCGAGTCGGTGGAGGAGTAACTGTCCCTATATGGTTAAATCATTCAAGCAATATATGCGTTAGTACTTTTGGAATGTACTAAGTATGTGAGATGCAATTCAATGCATGAAATTGCAACACCATCATTCATAAGAAAAACATATGTATATATAGTAGAAAGGCTTAATGTAAGTTCATACATGAATAAAGGACACGGCTCAATATGAATAGAGCAAATGCATGATAAAACATAACTAATGAAATCACATTATAGAGTCATAAACTTGTGGGAGAAACCTTAACCGACATATAAGACTATGTGAGCTACTACATGGAATCCAACATAACCCCCTACATTAGCACGGGGAGACCACTTGCTCGGTTGAACTCCATCAACTTTGCATGCATCATAATAACATAAATGGCCTAGGTGGATCCATTAGCCTATCCTACAAGGGCTCTTATAGTAGCACATAGTTAATGGGATAAAGGGTTGCTTCTAACGTTCCCTTACTGAACCCCACCTCAATGCCACATTCGGTGCTAAGTCATCCCGCAGAATCTTTAAAACATAAATTAGAATCATAAGTAGCAATCATAAGAGTAGTTCGAACTTAGAAACCACCAAGTGAGTATTGTCCTTTCATCTTGGGGACCTTTATTAAACATTTGTAGGGCAGTTGTCAACATGCTTTTATATTTGACAAATTTAACTTTAAAACTCATTTTTAATGTCGTAATCATCATCTTAAATCATACAAAGCTTTACTTGAAAATTAGGTGGATCATAAATCATATATGTCATGAAAATATACTCTTTTGGAAACGTGTAAAACAACCCACACTTCATCATCATTAAAACCCATCATTTAGGTCATCATCAACAACTTAAATACATGAATATACTTCATAAAATATCATAGGACATCATTAACATCATTTAATAGCATAAAGTATCATGAAATCATCTTAAGCATGCATATTATCATAAGGAACTTAAAGACAAGGTAAAATACTTAAAAGGGGACCTCATGGGTGAAAGAATACCCATAAATCAACTCACATACCTTGGAAGAACTGGAGAGAAAAAAACTTGTAGCCTTTGAGATGAACTTTGGGAACCCTAGCCTTGCTTGCCCCTTTTCTAGAAAGAGTAATTGCCTTAGAAATTTTGAGATTTAACAGAATAAAGAGAATGGGGGTTTCTTAGGGTTTAGGACCTGATTTAAGGCCCCTTTGGTTCCCAAAACAATTGAGTTTAAGAATAGAAATGATTGAATTGACCAGCTACCATTCATTAAAAACTATCGAATTCACTTATAAAGCCTATTTATGGGCTATAGATCGACTTACAGGCCATAGGTACCACTCGTCTGGTAACACATCTGAAATCCTTAAAACTGACTTTGTTAGACCCAAGACCACGAAACCTTATTACCGGTCGTACCTTGACTTACGAGTCATCTGGTAACACATAGATCACTTCCCAGCAAACTCCAAATTTCCTTCATGTCTGATGGTCCCACTCGCGATCCCATCTACGGATGGGAACATATACTACGGGTTATCACTTGGTCTGTGGGTTACCCCACACTTGAAAACTTTTTCACTTTCCTGAAGTTCATGTTTAAGAATGTAACATACGAATCGTATGTCCACTTACAGGTCGTAAGTGCCGTCGTGAGCTTGACTTCTTGTCATTTCTCTGCCTAACTTTTTTGCACTCAAGGGGGTCGTTACAGTATCTTCCCCTTGGGAAATTCATCCCTGAATGTACTTAAAGGTAGGCTCTAAGGACTAAACTAGCAACTAATAACTCAGTAAGCATGCAAAAATACAACTTAAACATCATTGTGTCACCTGATTATAAAAATAATTATAAAAGAGCTACCATGATTAATTAGTTATCCAGTAGTCTTAAGATTCGTCTCATCGTTGAGGTCATGTTCTAGCTATGTAGGATTGAATGTGAGGCTTGTTGGGTCTAGCTCTATCGCTCTTAAGAGTTATTTATAGTCACAACTATTGATCTAATATTTTTGATAGTGTTGTTAGAGGTTTTGTATGTTTGAATGTATCATTCGTTAAGTGGTTACTTGATCCTTTCCTTCATTGGGTCAAAAAAAATTGATTCTCTATGATGAGTACTCAATGTCTAAATATCATATTTTATAATTTAGGCTCGTGGGAAGATTTGATTGTAAGAATGAAATATTAACAAGATTCATGATGGTTTGTGCATTAGGAGTATGGGATGGTTGATTTAGGTTTGCTTTTGATTATGGACGGTATTGATTTAGAATTTTATCATGGTTATATGAGAAAAGATTCATCTTAACTGTTGAGTTATGGTCTAGTGAATTGTTATTTAGATTGGGTAAATGAGTTAGTCTGGGCATTAAAATCACTCCTGAATTATAAATTTGTCAAAGTACGATTCAAAAGTTCAGTTCTTATTGGTTGATTATGATAGAATGATCTATAAAAAGAGCTTAACTTCCTTCACCTTCTTTATGTTTGAGGACGAACATGATTTTTAATGGTGGATAATATAATGACTCGTTAGGTCATTTTGAAAATGAGTCCACAATTTTTCATAAAAAAATATTTTCCGTAAATTTAAATTAATAATTTTAGACTATTTGGTAACTAGGATTATTTAGTTGATGGGTAATTTTAGATAATTAATTGAATTGGTGGAGTAAATTATTAATTTGTTTAATGCTCTGTATCACTTTATTCATAATTATTAAAATAGAATTAGTGAAATTTGTTACTTAGTATTTAATTAATTTATTTTTAAAAGGAAAAAAGAAAAAAACTAAAGGAAAAAAATTAAAATAAATAAATAAAAAAGGGTGAAAAGGGTTGAATGCCCAATTCTAAAACCAAAGGGGAAAAAATGAACAGAGGATAAAACGCAGAAAAGAAAATAAGTACGGGAAGAAAAAGAAACAAAAAGAGAAGAAAAATTAGAATTTTCGTACCAAATCATCAAGGTAATTGTTCTCATCCTTTCTATTAAATTTTTACGTGATTATGAATAGATTTTTAGGGGTACAAACGTGTATAATTTATGCTAAATTAAGAAAATATAGCCCTAAGATTCTTAAGATAAAATCTTAATTTGGAGTCGAATAACAATCTGTTTTAGCTGAAATTTGACATATAAGTTTATTTTATTATGGGTAAATATATTTTGAAACAAATTTTCAGATTCGGATTTGAGGGCTCGAGGTGACTTTTGACCCAAAAATAAATATAGCAATATGGGTGTCATTGGATTCGTATTCTTATGTAGATTGTGTATTTGAACAGATTTTGATCATCTAAATGTGTTACGAAAGGCTCAAGTTTTGAAGTGATTGTTTGATTAATTGAGACAAGTAAATTTTTTTACTCTTGTTAAGTATATAGATACGCATATTTTCCTTGTTGTTTGTGTTTAAAGTAATGAGACTTGGTGATAGATTGA
>JBCEWC010016548.1:0-13047 GCA_038996855.1 Solanum aculeatissimum | reverse complement strand
GTCCCAACAAGAAATTTGCATTAAAATTTAAGAACCCATAACTTAAGGAAATTGAAATTCATAATTTAAAGGGTTAGTGTTCTTGGGTCTTCAAGGATGAAGGAGATCCTTGAATCAAATCCGACATACCTTAATCCAAGCAATCAAATTGAAGAAAGGTGTAAGGATCCAACGTTTTCCCCATATTTCCTTCAAAGCTTCAACAATGGTATTCTTGGTGCTTGGGAGAATTTGATGAAGTTTAAAAGTGTTAAAAATATATGAATGAGGGTTAGAGTTATATCCAATAGGTTTAAGGGACTTTAGGAAGCCTAAAAAGGGCCTAGGGATCAAGCAACTTACAACTTAACCCTTAATGAGACGGACAAATCACTGAACCCAGGGCCAAACGGTGGCCCAAACAGACCATTCCACATTAAAAGGTCCATCCCACTGCTCAGTCAGACTTGCCTTAGTCAAATAAACAGCCCACAGCTTGGTCAAGACTCTGCCCAACTTGACGGACCAGCAAACTGTCCGTTTGACGTCTCATGGACCGTGGGGTGGTCTGTGGACCCTATCTTAGTTTTGGGGTGAGTTCTGGCCACCCCATGTTCTCTAGACCATCTCACGGAACCCCACATGGACCGTTCAAAGTTTCACGGTCCGTCTCACATGCCTTGGGCCATAAAATTCTCATACGAACTTGGAATTGAGTGAAACCAGTTGAGTTGCAAAGATAATGCAATGATATTCAATTTTATATGTAGTATCCCACACGGTTCAACCCATATCAAAAGTTATGATTCTGTGAAGTTCACTGTCCAAACGACCTCTCTAGGCCCCAAAATGACCCATTTTGCATTCGGCCACTTAAACTCAACAATTTCAACCATAACCAGTATAAAACCATAAAATACCAACCATAAGGGGTTTCAAAAATTTTCGGGTCGTTATAGCTTGGACTTCTTGGAAGTAGTTTGAGTGATAGTGGCAGCGTAGAAGACATAAAACTCTTGGACTAAAACTGGGGAATACTTCCTTGATGGTGCTTTCATCCGCTCTAATCTATACCTGGAAAATAAATCTTGGATAGCCAGTACTGCATCAAGTCTGGATGTTAAAATTTGGGGCTTCTCTATAACTTCCCTTGTGTTTCGACCTCAATCGTCCTACCGGAATTATCACAGTATATGGAACACATGCCCTCAAGAAACCAATATCGAGGTTGGCTAAAAACACAAACTAGTATGGTACAGACTTGTACAAACTCTCGAACTTTGAACCACACCCCTCCTTAGAGCCTAAACCTTCATAGTCATTAGAGCTTGATTGAGACCCCTTGCCTAAACTAGAGAGCTGAATCGACTCGCTCCCAGTATGTCCTCCCTTCTCAGACTGGGGAGGATGTGCTGTAGAAATGGGGGTCTAGGCAGGAATAATTTGACGGGAAAATGCCCGTGTCTATCATGGTTCAACACCCTCAATAGGATGGACGTCAAGCTCCTCAATTGACCCACTCCTCTTAAACTCAGTGGGCTCATCTCGTAAGTATTGGGGCGCATCTACTTTTGGGGCCATAGTACCTGCACATAAAGACACGTGAGTCCTAAGCAATCAAAGGAAAAAATAAAAAAAATCAGAAAAATAAACTAGAAGGAAAGTATGAAAGGCTTTATATGGGCTATATATTAAATTACGAACCGTAAAAGCCAATCGTAATCTCAGAGAACAGTAAAAAATGGTTACTAGAAATGCAACCACAAGACCTATTTACGATCCTGGTTTGTACTACGGGGCATGGAATGGGGTCGTGGTTGAAAACCCTTCGAGTATTTGCAGGAACTCAAACCACGACCCTATTTATGGCCTGTAGATAAAACTATGAGGCATAAACAAGTTCATCCTATTCAACTTGAATTTTTCAAGTTTCTAAAAACCATTCATAAGGGGAAATTATAGTTCGTAGATGAAATGATGGGCCGTAAAAGACTTTAGTGATTTTGGACATACAGTGTCTGAAAAATCCTAAGTCCAATTCAAGTTTCAAAACATGGTTATTTACACTACAATTCAGCTAAAACCTAGTCAACAAGTGTAACAATAGTTTCAATACACATGCCAACCAAATTAAGCCAAACACAGTACTATTTTAGGCCCAATCTTTGCCAAACCAAGTTCAAAATATCACATATGTTTCCAACAATTAAATCCAACTGAAGTCCAATCAATTTACATAAGAACATACCCAACACCCAAATTTCTAACCCAGTCTAATTTAATTCAAAGCACAATAACTAACATATTCCAAACATATGAACCAACAATATTCAACACATAGCATATACATATATTCAAATCCAATTTCCACTTTTCAGGCCAAATTCATCATAATGTTAACACAATAAACTCTAATACAACCATTTCAAAAAGACAAATGTATATGACTTGCATAGATGAGTTACACATATATTCATCCAACATTTGTTCATCAATGGTAAGTAATCAATTTTCAAATATTTGCAATCAAGTTTAATTACTTATTCCTTCCTAATCGATACTAAATCAGTGGATAATAATCAATATTCAAGAAAATCATAGTCCATAATTGTACAAAGGAAAATTGGGTATCAATTACTCAAACCTTAATTTATGCAAGTCAAAGAATATTATATTCAACATTCTCAAAAACCCTAAGTCGGAATCAGAGTACAAGTTTAAGAAAATATACCAAGAATATATGATGTGGATGAAGATAGAGACAAGAAAACTCTAGATTTTTGTTGGAAATTCAAAATAGCTAAACAAATGTCACTGGAATAGTGGTAGGTATCAAAAATTTGATCGGAAAATAAGAGAGTTGGATGGGATTGGGGTCAGGGTTGGTAAGGGTGAACAAAATTTGAGAAAAAGTAAAAAAGGTAAAAGGGTTTCACCTTTTTATTTAAACAAAGTCGGGTTAAAAAAAATTAGGCGGCTTCAACTTCACAAAGCCCTAATTATAAGCCGTGGATGCTTCTATGACACGTAGTTCTAATTTTGTGGATTGGGCCTTCCATAATTTGAGACCTAGAATTTATGAAGCCCATTCACGAGCTGTGGTTTAAACTATGACTCATAGATTGGTTTCATGGATTCCTCTGACAGTTATAAAATTTTAGAAATCTTACCTGGATTTTAGGAACCCCATTCACTACACGTAAATATGTTTACTATCCATAAAGTTGGCTCGTGGAATTGACCTGCAGAAAATTTTTCTCACTAGAATTGGTTCCACGATCTGTGTTTACGAGTCATGGTATGAACCACAACTTATACACTGGCTCGTAAACCTTCACTTTCCCCAATTTTTGGACTTGTTTGATTTTTCCTTCTGTTTCTGCATGGACTCATGAAAATACATCATTATCCTATAACTTTCCTGACTATAAGTACAAAAATACAAAGAACATTATAAAACTATGCTAACTAAGTGTCCAAAATTGAAACAAAATACAATTACAAGAAAACGAAATGCAAAATCTTTTGCCTCCCAAGCAATGCCTGATTTAATATCGTGACATGATGTGGACCACTTGGTTACTTAGACTTCACCAAGTGTCCAAACTTCAACAATCCTTATTTGTTCAGCATTGCCAAAGTATATCCTCTTGCCATTGAATTTAAACCTTGCTCCATTGTTAGCCTCTAAGTTAATGGCCCCATGGTGGAAAACATATATGACTTTGTAGGGACCCAACCACTTATATCTGAGGAAACAACCTTAGTCTAGAATTGAATAATAGAACCAAGTCTCTAGGTTCGAACTAGTAGTGCTCCATTTGACGGTCATGATACAACTTAATCCTTTGCTTGTACAATACTAAGCTATGATATTCCCTCAACTGAAACTCGTCAAGTTTATTTAGTTTGCTCAACCATGAATTCACAACATCATTCCACTCCAAGTTCAACTTCTTAAGCGTCCACATTGCCTTGTGCTCAAGCTCTACAGGTAAATGGCAAGCTTTACCAAAAACAAGTTGGTAAGGAGACATACCTATGTGAGTTTTGAATGCAGTTCAGTATGCCCATAATACATTATCTAGCCTTCACAACTAATCTGTACGATTTACATTTACTATCTTTGAAAGAATCTTCTTAATCTCCTTATTAGATACCTCAACTTTCTCACTCGTTTGGAGATGATGAGGAGTTGCAACACTATGTCTCACCCCCATACTTTTCTCATAGAGTTCTAAACAACCTAGTACAAATGTGGGAAACTCCATCTCTTATAATTGCCCGTTGAGTGCCAAACCATGAGAAGATATTTCTCTTGAGGAATGCTGTGATGCTTTTACCTTCTTTGTTGGGAAGTGCAACTGCTTCCCCCCACTTCGAAACATAGTCTGTAATAATTAAGATGTACTTATTCCCATATGAACTCACAAATGAACCCATGAAGTCTATGCCCCACACATCAAATAACTCAATAACCATACTGGGGTTAAGAGAGAGCTCATGCTTTCAGAAAATTCCACCTTCCCTTTGGCACTTTTCACACGCTTTGGCATAGTCGTGCGCATCTTTGTGAATGGTAGGACAATAATAGCCACATTATAAGATCTTGTGTGTTTTCCATATGCCACTATGATGCTCACCGGCTAATGATGAATAACAAGTCTCAAGAATTCTCATCATCTCAACCTCAGGAACACATCGATGAATAATCCCATTTGCTAAAATATGAAACAAATATTGTTCATCCTAAAAGAACTTTCTTATGTCAAACATGAACTTTCTTCCCTGGTGGGAAGTCATATTAGTTGGTACCACATCATTGACTTAGTAGTTATCAAAGTTTCCAAACCATGGTATCAAATCATGTGATGCAACCAATACTCTCTCATTAGGGAACGAATCATTGATTTCCAGCCCATCTTCAAACTTGGCCACAACATCATCTTCGAGTCTTGATCGGTGATGTGCAACTTGATTCTCTATCCAATTTCTATCAATAACTTCAAAGTCGAGCCCTTGAAAAAGAAGTACCCATCGAATCAACCTTAGTTTTACATCTTTCTTCAATATCAAGTATCTCGGAATTGAATGATTTGTATTCACAATGAATTTGATTCCCAACAAATATGACCTGAATTTCTCAAATGCAAAGACCACTGCGAGTGACTCTTGCTCAGTGATAGTATAATTCTTTTGTGCTACATTAAGGGCTTTACTGGCATAGTAGATGAGATGTAGAATCTTCTCTACTCTGGCCTAATACCACACCAAGTGACACCCCACTTGCATTACACACATAATCTCAAAGGATTGAGTCCAATCTGGTGCAATAATAATATGTGCTGAAATAAGCCTTTGCTTCAACCCCTCGAACGACTTAAGACATGCATCATCAAACATGAACTTTGCATCTTTCTCAAGAAACTTGCATAATGGATGTGCAATTTTGAAGAAGTCTTTAATGAATCACCGATCGAAGCTTGCATGACCCAAGAAACTCCTCACACCTTTTATAGAGATAGGTAGAGGGAGCTTTTCAATAACCACAACTTTAGACTTATCTATCTCAATACCCTTGATAGAGATCCTATATACTAGCACGATACCTTCTTTTATCATAAAGTGACACTTTTCCCAATTCAAAACATGATGACACTTTTCACATCGCTTTAACACATCATGTAGATGCTTCAAGCAATCATCAAATAAGTCTCCCATAATACTGAAGTCATCTATAAACACTTCAATAGTATCTTCTACCATATATGAGAATATCAACATCATGCATCTTTGGAAGGTGACTGGTGCATTACACAATCCAAATGACATCCTCTTGAGTGCGAAGGTGCCATAAAGACATATAAAAGTAGTCTTCTCTTTGTCTTTTGGAGCAATAAAAATCTAATTGTAGCTTGAGTAACCATCAAGAACACAATATTAGCCCTTGCCCGCCAATCAATCAAGCATCTGGTCCATGAACGACATAAGAAAGTGATCCTTCTCTGTAGAAACATTGAGCTTGCGATAATCCATGCAAACCCTCTAACCTATGCATGGCCTTATGAGAATCAACTCATTTCTTGAATTTGGAACCACAGTGATACCTCCCTTCTTTAGAACATATTGGACCAGACTCACCTAGTCACTTTCAGTAATTGAATATATCACACCAGCGTCTAACCACTTGATGATATTTATGTCCACAACCTTCTGCATAGGTTGGTTGAGATGTCTCTTGTTTGTAGTCATTGAAAAGCTAAATTTTATGAGTGCAAATGCCTGGGGAATGCCAATAATATCTGCAATGTCCATCCAATCACCCTTTTAAATCTTTTGATGACCAAAACCAATGCCTCCATATGTCTATCATCAAGGTATGCTACAATAATCACAGGCAAAATATTGTTATGTCCTAAAACCTCAAGTGAGATGGAAGAGCCTTTAGTTCCAACACCGGAGGCTCTTCAACGGATGGTCTAGTAAGTGGCATTTCACGATTCTTCAAGCCCAACTCAAGTTTGAGTTGGTGTCTATAATACACTTGTGATTGAAGTGGTTTAGTTGTCTCGTCATAGTTCGGGATGCCTTCACTCTCAAAATTCGTCAACACAGCCTCAAGAGTTTTGGCACCCAACCTCTCCTTTATGGATACTGTTGGTTGCACTTCATCAACACTTTTGATTGCCAAGAAAACCTTCAAATGACCAGGTCGCTTCATAGACTGGTATCATTAAAAAGAACTTCCCCATTATTCAATATAAACTTGAGTTGATCTAACTCCGTATTCACTAGAGATAACCCAGTGGCTAGGAATGGTCTACCCAAGATGATTGGGACATTAAAATCTACTTCACAATAAAAAATAATAAAATCTGTAGGGAATATGAAATTTTCAACCCGAACAAGAATGTCATAAAGTATCCCCACAAGATTCTTCACCATCTTGTCTTCCATTAACAACTGCATTAATGTCAGAGTGGGGGCTCCGAAGCCTAACTGCTTGTACACTACAAGAGGCATAAGATTGATGCAGGCTCCTAAATCGCATAATGCCTTTCTAAAATTGAAAACTCTGATGGTGTAGGGAATAGTAAATGCTCTAGGGTGTTCTTTATTTTGTACCAAGGATCTAGTTGCAATGGATCCACAATTGTGAAGATCATGAGCAGGTTTTTGACTCACCATCCTCTTATTCGTAACTAGATCCCTCATAAACTTCGCACACCTGGGCATCTATTCTAATGTGTCTGTGAGAGGAAGATTAATGGCCAACGACTTCAACATAGAGATGAAGTTCTGAAACTTTCCTTCCTTCTTCTTCTTCTTCTTCTTTAGGCTCTGAGGTAAAGGTGGTGGAGGACTATGTATGGGTTTTAACGTTTTGGGTACAACCATGTCGTCTCCCACAATATCCTTGGTTTGCTCGTCTCTAGTCTCCGATTATGTTGCACTCTCCGTAATCTCCACTCTAAACTCATTATCTACTACCAACATTGGTGGGTTGATTTTATGCTTACTACCCGATGTCGCCACTGCCATGCAATATCCATTATTTTTTGGATTACACATCGTGTTGCTTGGCAACATACCCTTTTGTCGTTGGTTTAATTGCATCAATATCTGACCAAATTACTACTCCAACTATTTGATGGCAATAATATGAGACTTAATCTTTTGGTTAATCCCTAATATATCAAATTTCATCTCCTTCAAGGTATCATTCAGTACATCAGCTTTCTTGAGCAACTTGCCAAACATCTCTTAGATCCTTAAACTATCAATTTTAGAATCATAAATTTTGTGGTACATATGCTCCATTATGATACCAATCTCTGCATGCCCAGTCACCATCTTAGTCTTAGCACTTGTTCCTGTTGTAGTATCTTTCTCGATTGTTGTTGTCTCTATAGGTGTTATCCCTATTATAGTTTCAACCTTTGTTTCCTTGACCTTGACACTAATAATCCTGATTGGATCCTTGGGCGTTAGTCCAAAACCCCCCATATGATGAGTCACAAAGCATGTGTCCTCCTTATAGCAGAAATCATCATAACTTGTCACTCTAGGTGGTTGCTGACTGACTGTATTAACTCTTTATTAATTTTGCTTCATCAATAGCCCAACATTAGTACTAATCTGAGCCAATTCTTGTACCATATACTTAGTGATCTTTGGTTGATCTGGATTTGTACTAACTAAAAAAGAGCTAGTCGTTATCTCTATGTCTCTCATACCCCATGAATGATTTGCCTTTTTCACTCTCTCAAGTCTTTGAGCTACCTCAGCAAAAGTGCAATCCAAGAATGAACCTCCAGTTATGGTGTCCGCGATTGCTTTTGTATTATCATCTAGTGCTAATAGAAGATTCCAATTCCTACTAAGGAATCATCTATGATCTTATGGTCTAGAACACGCCTTATGTAGTTGATGAATCTATCCCATGTTGAGCTAATCGACTCTTCAGATGCTTGCTGGAAATTGTTAATACAGTCTTTGAGTTTGAACTTCTTTGTTTTCGAAAAGTACCTCTTCAAAAAGGCCTTCTACATATCCGCCCATGTAGATATTAAATTGTATGGAATCTCTGATAACCATACTGTTTATTCCTCGATATGAGATAATGAGAAAATACACGGACCAACGACATCCATGGATAAGTTCTGACTTTCCATCATACTCTTGTAGACAAAGACAATATTGTGCATATGGTTATGTGGATCCTCTGATAGTAAGCATGAAAACAACCCTCTATGCTGTAACATCTGCAACAACCCACTCGGTATGATGAACATAGTGTCCGGCGGCAGTGGAGGCAATATGATGGCTCCTATAACATCTACCGCAGTTTGAAAGAGTCTAAATTGATTCTACCCTATGAACCTCGCTCCTTGCGGTGGTGATTGATTGTTCACCACATGTAGAGGTGGTGGCTCTTGCTCATATAAGTCAAGTGCATCATTTACAACATTATTAGCGTTGTCTTGGGCCATTCTTCTTAACATTCATTGTAGCTTAGAATTGTATGGTGTCTAGGGATTGCCTCGATTGCATGTATTGGGCATACACTACATTTGTATGCTGAAAAAGAAATTAAAAAAAATAAAAGATACGTAACATACATAAATAAGGATTAATCTCTAATTACTTTAACTAAACCAATCTAAAAGCCATATTCCCTGGCAACAGTGCCAAAAATTTGTCACGCCCAATTTACACCTCCCAATTGAAGTATAAATATATAACCTAAAATGGTTAGGATCGATCCCACGAAGAATATGGTTTAGACTTGGAATAATCAAAGAAACTTCGAGGAATTATAAACTTATTTCCAAAGGAGGGGGGTTTATGATGCAATAACAATAAATAAAACCTATTCTAATGACAATCAGGATGCAAGGATTACGAGATCAGTGAGAGAACATAACTAGCATATTGTATTCTCCGTGAATTCCTAACGCAGTATAGACTCATAATTGTAACCTTTTCTAGTATGTAGTATGCAGAATTGGTAAGTTATGTTCACCTAAGTCCTTGGGATAACAAATATATAAATTTTACCATGCAACTTTGGCCGTCTATAAATGTCACATTACTAACCATGACCCTGGCTCTAGTTGAGCTATCCCTTGCTCAATTCAAGCTAATTAGATGAGTGTAATCACATCAAATCCTGTTATATATCCCTTTTCCCAATCATTTCCCCCTTGGGCTTGTGATTAAGAATTAGGTGAGTTCTAACATTGACCATCCATTAAAAAGCAATTAAAATGAAGAGATAAAGAATACATGCAGACACTTTCTAAGGATTGTGAATTATTCAATTTTACTTTGTTGGTTCTTCATGGTTCTCACAACCCTAGTTATGGATTTAGCAACTCATATTTTTTGTATTAGATGAAATCATGATTGATGTTTGCATAATTAAGCACTTACTAAAAAGAGTTAAAGAACAAAAATCCAAAATTTCCACGTAGCTCCCAACACAAAAATCCAAACGTAAGAACACAAGTGTTTTTTGTCTCCAAAACTCAAAGCATAAAACTCAAAAATTGATAATAAATTGTCACGACCCGTGAGTGGAGTCTAGATGTGACATGGAAAAAGAGAACCTAAGAGTCCTTGATCAAGTCATCATAGCATCATCACACACATCATTGGTTCGGAAGCGCGTAAACATAACAAGTAACACATAAGTCTAGGGGATTCTGGGGCTTTGGACTCAAGCTATGGGGATGTTTCCGGGAATGAGATAAGCATGAATCACATAGCACATAGCAATTACGTTATAAGGGGTGGGTAAGTATGGCTCAAGCTATGGGGGCAATAAGGGTTAGGGACTTCCCACACAAGCACATTCCCAATCCAACAATCACAATAACATAAGTGGGAACAAAAGCATAACATAAGGAACCATTGCCGAACATAGGTAGTCATATCATTACAATTAACACATAGCATAACATACAATAGAGTTCGATATGTCCAACCATGCATCAACATAAGATGAGATGGGGCCTTGACATGTTCCGAGCTCACCGTCAAGTCATAAGATAAAGTAACATAAACTAAAGACATAAGATAGATGAAATTGGGTATTGCCCTTGGAGTATAGGGCTCACCACAAACAACACTTCAAGTCTTCACTAGGCGTCCAACGGTGGAAGGAAGTCATCTCCGGTCCCTACATGGTTAGAACATGAAGACAAAGAGTGTGGGTTAGCACATATAATGCACTAAATATGTGGGTATTCCATGCAAGTGCACATGATCCTACAATGAGGATAGATGATAAGGGCACAAATGGTACGAAAAGGAGTGCACATAGCTAAATGAATTTATATCATATTAATATACCATGTCATGTCGTGATGCATAAAGTGCAAACCTACATATCATAGCGGGGATGTAACCTCAACCGATAACATAAGAGACCAAGTGAGCTACTACTTGGAGTTGGACTACTTGCCAGGTAGATCCCTAGTCAACCCTTAAACAAGGGGATACATAATAAGTCAATCCCATCAAGGGAGATAACCCATGGTGGCACATGGTTTTACGGAAAGAAGTATGGACCCTTGGAGATAGTCCACCCTGACTCCAATCCCTCGGTGCTAAGTCTCATCCCACGGGAATACATATACATATATAAGCCTTCAAAATGGAGATTTGAACTTTTGTTCAAAACAATGCATAGTTGGACTGTTAGCCCAAATCATAATTCAAATCTTTCCATAATTAGGCTCAAAAACCAACAAGAGTTCTCAAAAACCATTTTCCAAGACAATTGCAATAGGAGTAGCTCATCTACATAGCATATCATATCATGTATCATCATAACATATCATATCATATCATAATAGTGTAAACACCCTTAATTTCTCAAAGAGCCATAACATAGATTTTATGTGATCACCTGTAGTCATTTCCCATAACATATCATAACATGAGGGCCAAGCCCTTACCAAGAGTTTCATCATAACAAGTCTTTCATGCTCATGAATTCAATGCATGGATGATCAAGACTAGCATGGGTATTGGATATCATCATTTAAATCACCAATACAAGAAGTTCATATCCAAAGCATAAATAAATCATCAATTTAAAGCCAAATTCTTAATACCCATACTTGAATTGAAGAGCTAAGGGGATATGCATTTTTTGAAACATCATAAAATCAAGGAAAATCATCAATAAGGGGCTCCATTCACTTTGAAATCCATAAATTAACACAACCCACACTTTAATTGAAGCAAAACATTCATAAATTAAAGGACCCAATTTCAATGGAAGTTAAAATTCATCAAAACTGACAAGAGGAGTTTTGGGTTTTCATGGTTGAAAGAATAACCATGAATCAATCTCATATACCTTTAATTACTCAAGAAGAATAAGAAGAATCTGAAGAAGAATCAAATTTCGCCAAGTTTCCAAGCTTGTCTTTAATGGAGGTTGAGAGAAAATTGAGAGAATATTTTGGAGAGATTCAAGAAATTGAATGAATTAAGGTAATTAGGGTTCAATTCAAGGGTTTTAGGAGAGTTTAGAAAGACTAAAACGGCCCTAGAATTAATTAAAATCACAGTTTAACAATTAATGAAAAGTAGAAAAAAATAACAGGGAACTGGAGACGCAAAACAGTCATACAAACCGTACAATGGTTCACGGTCCGTGAACTCAACTGTGTGGCTACACTTGGTCATGACCTTGGCTTGAAATTGTTGGGAACTTTCTGGACCACTCCACGGCTGGATCACGGGCCGTGAGGTATCACACAGACTGTGAACTAGTCTGTGGTGCCTCACTTGACTCGGAGTTCTTGCTCAGGGTCCAAGAAACTCTCTGGACCACTCCACGGGTTCCCTCATGAATCGTGAGGCATCACACGGACCGTGAAGTGGTCCGTGTAGCCTTACTTAGTTCGGGGCCTTGGTCTAACACCTAGCCCACACTCTGGATCAACCCATGGACGGGCTCACGGGCTTTGAACCCTCACATGGTCCGTGGTCCTTCCATGTGGCCCTGCCTTAGCCAACTTTGGCCCTTCCTTTCCAAAATGCTTTGGGAGCACAGACAACCTCACTGTAACGGCCATAACTTCCACATTCGAATTCCGATTCAAGTGAAACTACTTGATTTACGAAGATAACTCAAAGCGCTTCGTTTTGATAGGTCGCAGTCTACACAGTTCATCCCATACCAAAAGATATGGCCATTCAAAGTCAAACTTGCCACACAATCTCATGCAAAACCCAACCAATGCGATTCCTTTGAACATGACCACACAAGCATCACGCATGACCATTACTAACCAACCATAACAAGTTCCAAAATAGACCTTGATTAACCACTACGAAGTTCAAAAATTTTCTGGTCTTTACATCATCTCCCCCTTGGGAAAATTTGTCCTCGAATGGGCTAGAGCGAGGCTTGAAGGATTCAATCAAGCAAGAAACATTATCAACACAACTCATAACGGATCATGTATCATTTTTCAAAACCATTAAAACTCATATCAAAGCATCATTCAAATCATTTTCGTGCTCATGTATGCATGCAATGTCATG
>JBCEWC010016547.1:0-13049 GCA_038996855.1 Solanum aculeatissimum | reverse complement strand
GGGGGGGAGTGGGGGTCAGGAACATGAAAAGGCAAAACTAAAGCATCATGTTAAAATGGCTGTGGAAATTTATGACAGGAGAGAATATGCTGTGAGGTGGATGACAAAGAAGGTGACTACACCATATGGATGTGGTATTTGGAGATGAGTAAGAAATCTTTGGCCTCTGCTACTCTCCAGAATCAAATTCCAGGTGGGTAATGGTATGAAGGTGTTATTCTGGGAGGACAAATGGATAGCCCAAAGACCCCTGAAACAATTATTCCCAGAGTTGTATGCACTAAGTCTCCAACCAAATGCAAGAGTGTCTGAAATGTGGAGAGGACAGGGGTGTCTGTGTTATGGTATATTATCTAGTCTACTGGTCAAGTAAAAACCATTTTACTTTGACGGCTTTATTTGCAAGTTGCCTGTAGACTAGGACTAGGAATCTCTGAAACCATACCAGTTTCTGTAATATCGAAGCTAATCTGGCTCCTACTTCCTTCCCATATTGGGTTTTAGAGGGTGCTTTTATCTTCATAGCTATTTCATTTTGAGTCATCTGAATTATTTACGTGGTTTTTTATCTGTTCCTATGGCCTAATTTTGATTGGTTTTTCTTTCTTATCAACATATCTGGTTTTGAGTTATAACCATCTGAAAAGTTGTTACGAGGGCGATATTATAATGTTTGTTGGTTCTGCTTAAATGTTTTCCTAGAAGCAATGTTGTCACTTACGTTGATACTGCTTTAGGAAGATGACGAGCATACTATTGAAGAAGATGAGGCTGTTATAACTAAAGAAGAAAGGGAAGAAGAGTTAGCTGCGTTACAAAATGAAATGGATCTACCTCTTGAAGAGCTCCTTAAGCGTTATGCAGTTGGGGAAGGTACTATATGGTTGATTAGTTATTGTAGAGTATTTCACATTCATGCCTCTTCCTGCCCTTTTCTTGAATGCTATGTAATGCGTTCTCTATTATTTGTTATGTCATCTATACTTCTGTATTTTCTTTTACAAACTACTTTGATATTGTTACTTGAGCAGAGGGTCTTTTGGAAACAACCTCTCTACCTCCCAGAGGTAGGGGTTAGGTCTGCACACCCTCTACCCTCCCAAAACCCCACCTGTAGGATTACATTGGGAATGTTGTTGCCTCTTCCTGCCCCCTATTTGACAAGTTCCTGTATCATCTGACAATAATGAAGAAAATGAATTATCTAAAGTCTCTTTGTTTTCTCAAACAATCACATGATTTTGGTGAAGTATCATCTAAAGTATGTGTTTAACTTAGCTTGATCATTGTGAATTTTCAGCTAGGAGAGATTGTAGCCCCGAGAAGAATGGTGTAGATGTTACAGTCAGTTCTGGCAAGGGCATTGATAAATGTGAGTAGCAGTCAGTCTCTTTGTGTATTGCATTGTAAAGTCAAGGAACACTCCATTAATTGAAGTAATCATGTTGTACAGGTAGAGACGTTGATGATGCTACTGAGTCCGACAAAGGCTCCTCACCTGCAATTTCTGGTCGTCGTTCTGTAAGTTGTATGTGTTTATGGTTACTGCTTTGACTACTATAACTGGGTAAGTGGTCGAGGTGATATATCTGGTTTTTGGTATATGCAGGTTGAAAGTAATGGTGTCTTATCAATTACAAATAATTATTGTTCTGACCTAGGGAAAGACAAGCTAAGAAGTCCTCGAAAGAAGTATCAGGAGTTCGACAAAGTTGCTTTGCTGGCGGACTTTAATGATGAACAGGTGAAGATACTTATCTAATAACTTCTATTTGAAACCGCTTATTATCGAAATTGCACTGGTGGTCTAGACTTGACAGATAAATTTTTCTTATCCAAGAAAACTTGGTTCAATTTAATATACAGATTGCATTACTTATCACCAGAAAAATTATCTGTTACATGACCAATACCATCAAGTATGATTTACTGCTTTGTCATAGAGGAGCAGCACTTATGTGATCTTCTTCCAGTGCTGTCCCAAAGATAACATTTGATTATTGAAAATCAAGATTTTAGTGGAAAATTCGAGTGTCTATCATTTGTGAAGAAATATCACAATTTTCATCTTGCGTTTGCATGGAATCCAGTGTTTTTTTCTACCAGAAGTGTATCCTTGGTTACTTAATATGCTTCACGATGAGTATCTTTTTACCTTCTTCTGACTCTTCTCCATTTTATTTAGGATGATGATGATTATGTCCTTGCTGTTGGTGAAGATAAAGGATACAATATGGTAAGGCGACATTATTCATTTGGTTACAAAGCGTCAACCTATGTGAGGCAAAATATCATCATTTTTACAGTTCATTTATATTATGTTTCTCTATTTTCACAATGAATTTGAGGTAATAGCATCTGTCGCCTAATCTAGTCTTCGAGATTGGTCATAAAATCGATTACTTTGCGTGGTATTGGTAGGATGATGAAACAACTTTGTTAGAGGAGGAGGAGTTGGCAAAGGCAGAGGCAAATGATGCTGCAGATGAGGTAATAGCTCGGTATTTTGACCTTCTTATCCTAAATTCTGATGCATTCTGTTATACATAGACCCAGTCCACTGTTTACCCCTCATGTATAATGGAGTTTCAAAATGGTTGAACATTACATTTGCTGTCACAATGAGATAAATTCCCAATTTTCAGATTGCGCTGTTGCAAAAGGAGAGCGAACTTCCTTTAGATGAGCTCCTTGCTAGGTATAAAGAGGTATGTGTTGCTCTGCTCTTCTATGGGAATTAATGTTACATTAATTCTTACCACTGTTCCGTTTCTCTTGTTAGGATGTTGATACTGATGAAAATGTCGGGGATGATTCTGAATCATATGTGTCCGCTTCTGATGATCTCCTGGAATCATCAGCACCTAATAAATCTGAACCCAATCGAGTTTATGATGGACCCTGTGATGTACTGCCCACTAGAGTCACTGAAAAGGAAGAAAAGGAAGTTGAAAGTGTGGATAAAACAGGGGAAGAGAGGCAGAATGAGGATATAATTGCTGATGCAGCAGCTGCTGCCAGATCAGCACAACCAACGGGTAGTACCTTCTCAACAACCAAAGTACGGACTAAGTTCCCCTTCCTTCTAAAATTTCCCCTTCGTGAGTATCAACATATTGGTTTGGATTGGCTTGTGACCATGTATGAGAAGAAACTTAATGGAATCCTAGCAGATGAAATGGGTTTGGGGAAGACTATCATGACAATTGCTCTTCTTGCTCATCTAGCATGTGAAAAAGGAATATGGGGCCCTCATCTTATTGTTGTCCCAACTAGTGTCATGCTAAACTGGGAGACTGAGTTTCTTAGATGGTGTCCTGCTTTCAAAATCTTGACATATTTTGGCAGTGCTAAAGAGCGAAAGATTAAAAGGCAAGGCTGGTTGAAGCCAAACTCATTTCATATATGTATCACAACTTACAGACTTGTTATACAAGACTCCAAAGTTTTCAAGCGTAAGAAGTGGAAGTACCTGATTTTAGACGAAGCCCATCTAATAAAGAATTGGAAATCGCAAAGATGGCAGACACTTCTCAATTTTAACTCAAAACGGCGTATTCTTTTGACTGGTACACCATTGCAGAATGATCTCATGGAGCTGTGGTCTCTAATGCATTTCTTGATGCCTCATATTTTTCAGTCTCATCAAGAATTCAAAGATTGGTTCTGTAATCCTATTTCTGGAATGGTTGAGGGACAAGAAAAGGTTAATAAGGAAGTTGTTGATCGCTTGCATAATGTCCTTCGTCCCTTTATTCTCCGCCGTTTGAAAAGGGATGTGGAGAAGCAGCTTCCTTCAAAACATGAGCACGTAATTTATTGTAAGCTCTCAAGGAGGCAGCGTAACTTGTATGAAGACTTTATTGCTAGTTCTGAGACTCAAGCCACTCTTGCTAGTTCAAATTTTTTTGGGATGATAAGTGTAATAATGCAACTTCGCAAAGTGTGCAATCATCCTGACTTATTTGAAGGACGTCCAATTGTGAGCTCCTTTGATATGAGTGGTATTGATATGCGCTTGAGTTCTTCCATTTGCTCGATACTTTTGCCCGGTATATTTTCAACTGTCAACCTTGGTGCTTTGGGGTTGTTCTTTACACATCATGATTTTTCTAAGACATCTTGGGAGAGTAATGATGTTCAATCCATTGCTACCCCATCAAGCTTGATTGAGGGTCGTGTGTCTCAGATTCACGGTGAAGAAACTTCAGAAAGACTTAAACGGAATAAGAAGTTTCATGGAACAAATATACTTGAAGAGATCCAAAAGGCACTTACCGAGGAGAGACTGAGAGAAGCAAAGGAGAGAGCAGCAGCTATTGCATGGTGGAATTCCATTAAGTGTAAGCAGAAACCTGTATATTCTACAAATCTTCGGGAGATTGTTACCGTAAGACATCCAGTCCATGGCATTCACAGTCAAAAAAGTAATCCCTTGTCATTCTTGTACTCCGCTAGGCTTGCGGAATCAATACTGTCACCAGTTGAGAGATTCCAACAAATGGTTGATCAGGTTGAGACTTTCATGTTTGCAATCCCTGCTGCACGTTCCCCGGCACCTGCTTGCTGGTGCAGTAAACGAGGAGCTTCTGTATTTTTCAGTCCAACCTTTAAGGAGACATGTTCAGAGGTTCTTTCTCCTCTTCTCACTCCTTTTCGTCCAGCCATTGTTAGAAGGCAAGTCTACTTTCCAGATAGGCGGCTTATACAATTTGACTGTGGAAAGCTGCAGGAGCTTGCAGGTTTGTTGAGGCGATTAAAATCAGAAGGTCACCGTGCATTAATTTTCACCCAAATGACAAAGATGCTTGATGTTTTAGAAGCTTTCATTAATTTGTATGGTTACACTTACATGCGTCTGGATGGTTCTACTCCACCAGAAGAGAGACAAACTTTGATGCAACGTTTCAACACGAATCCAAAGATTTTCCTTTTTATTTTATCAACCCGTAGTGGTGGAGTTGGCATCAACTTGGTGGGTGCGGACACAGTCATCTTTTATGATAGTGACTGGAACCCAGCTATGGATCAACAAGCTCAAGATCGCTGTCATAGAATAGGCCAGACCCGTGAAGTACACATTTATCGATTGATAAGTGAGAGCACCATTGAAGAGAATATTTTGAAAAAGGCAAACCAGAAGCGTGCTCTGGATGATTTGGTTATACAAAGTGGAAGTTACAACACTGAATTCTTCAAGAAACTGGATCCAATGGAATTGTTCTCCGGCCACAGAACAGTTTCCTTGAAGAATATTGAAGTAGAGAAGAATAGCACTGTCACTGAAGTTCAACTTTCTAATGCTGACGTGGAGGCTGCTCTGCAAAATGTAGAAGATGAGGCAGATTACATGGCTCTGAAGAAAGTTGAGGAGGAAGAGGCAGTAGACAATCAGGAGTTCACTGAAGAAGCAATTGTCAGGTTGGATGATGATGAACTTGGTAATGATGATGAGACTAAGGCTGACGAGCATGCTGATCATGAAGCCTCAGTTGCATCAAGTAAAGAACTTGTGGCAATGCCAACTGTTAGCAATCCACTAAGAGAACAAGCAATTACTTTTGCTGGTAAAGAAGATGACATTGACATGCTGGCCGATGTCAAACAGATGGCAGAAGCAGCAGCAGCTGCCGGACAAGCTATCTTGTCTTTCGAGAGTCAGCTACGTCCAATTGATCGGTATGCTGTACGTTTTCTGGAGTTATGGGACCCTATAATAGACAAGACAGCTATTGAGTCACAAGGTCATTTTGAAGAAACTGAATGGGAATTGGATAGAATTGAAAAGTTGAAGGAAGATATGGAAGCAGAGATTGATGATGATGAAGAGCCTTTAGTTTACGAAAGTAAGCTTATCTTAACCCTTCATAACTTCCATTGTTGTTTTTGTTAAATATTTGACCTAGCTAATTGTATAAGAAATTTTTCACACAGAAATAGTTACATGTCAGGGATTTAATCAAATTTGGTCTTAAATGCTGTTCTTTAGTTGGATTATTATTGAGAGTTGGAACAAAAATGTTTTACTGGTAATTATACAAGTAATGATATGAGATATTTGAGGCTGCAAAAGTTTTTAATGTGCTGAATTAACACTCTTAAGAATGTATTTTAAGTGAGTTCCGTTCACATTAATCTCAGGTTGGGATACTGATTTTGCAACTGAGGTATACAGACAGCAGGTTGAGACTTTGGCTCAGCATCAGGTCGGTAATTTTGTGATACTTTAGGTCATTGTCACCCTTCTTTTCCTTTTATCCCTTATAAAAGCTGGAGCCCTTTGGGGTGGCCCAGTGGTTTGGGCTTGAGACTTCCATGTTGGAGGTCTCAAGTTTGAAATCCCTTGCTAGCGAAAGCAAGGGGTTTGCCTTCTCGGTCGAGTTCGTCGCATAGGGCTTGCCTAGTGTGGGTTACCTCTCCTATGTGGTTTGCGAGCTATTGCATAGGAGCAGGGGCTTACCCTGTGCGCACCCAAAGGGTAGTGGCTGCGGGTTCCGCTTGTCATTAAAACAAAATTGGATGTAGGTTCTGTAGAATGACTAACCTTACATTGTGGCAGTTGGAGGAGCGGGAAGCTGAAGCCAAAGAGAAAGAGCTTGCGGAATATGAGAACATGGGGTAAGTCATTGATGTAATAATAAGAACTGTCACCTTTTTTCCTTTCATTTTTTTTCTTTTGTTTTCGTCATGAGGTAATTAAGAGTCTATATTTCTTTCTTCTATTATAAAGAGTTTACTATTCCTGTTTTTATTTTATTTTATATATGTTTAAATTTTGGAATCTTGATTGTCAATTATCTCATTTGTATTTATTTAGCTTCTAGCTCCTTGCAGTTGGATGCCATTTGTGCTTCCATCTACCCAATTTTGTACAGCTAGTATTTAGGCCATACATAGTAAGATTAGATTGTTCACATCAGTGGGGTTAATGGGTACATGGACTCCTTATATGGTGTTGGACAGTCCTCCCATAATGAGTCAGCTTTTGCAGTTGAGTTAAGCCCAAGGTCCATTTATTAAACACAATTGTTATGTGGTGAAGGGGAGAAATCAGGATCGTAGTTAAAATATGAGAACGGATAGTTGAGGTTGAAGGATTCTTCGACAAAGTAAAGGATTGGTGGTCAGTTGGATAGGGACTATGAGGATAGGACATTACAAGAGGAAAGGGTTGATAGGGCTTGTTAAGAAATAAGGTTAGAGGATATTGCTAATTATGAAGTAACTTAGGGTCGTTTGGTACATGGGACAAGGATAATAATCCCTAGATAAAATTTGGGATTAACTTAAACCCATGTTTGGTGTGAGATATTAGCTAATCCTGGGATAATTTTATCCCTCCATTTGTACTAAAATGGTGGAATTACTATCCCATAAGAAAGGTGGGATAAAATAGTCCCTATGGGATATCCCTACTTATCTCATCCTGCATGCCAAACGACCCATTAGAGAGAAAGATTATGGATACTATGGTCGTAATGGAGGGATACAAATACTAAATTCTTCGACAAAATGACAAATACCCACAAAAGATATGATGACATTGGAAATTTTGGTTTGATGGGAATATCAAGGAAGATCTCGAGGAGATGGGAAAAGACATACTGGATTTCTTCTGGAACTTATTTTGAAGGAGTGAATTGGAGGCCAAGGTATAATATGGGCACGCAACCAGTAATCTCCACAGAGAAAGTACAGCTTCAAAGACATCTTTTGGAGAAAAAATGCTGGAGGCAATGTGCAGGTAATAAAGCTCTAGGCCTGGATGAGTTCTCTATGCTTGTCTATCAGAGCTACTGGTTGATTATCAAAAAGGATATCATGAAGGTTTTGAATGTCTTCCATCACCAAGAAAAGTTTCAGAAATGCTTCATTGCTACCTTTAATGCTTTAGTTCCTAAAAAGAACGGTGATATGGAATTCAGAGATTATAGACCATAAGCCTGATTGGTAATTTTTATAAGATCATTTCAAAGCTTCTAGCAGAGAAGCTCAAAAGGGTGATTCACTAGTTCGTGGATGATTTCATAAATGGCTTTTATTACCACTCCCAACTTAGTGGATAATTGACAGATGACTTGTATTAAAGGAAGACAATTCATGCATGTATCACTTGGTGCAAATGAATGTCTTGGTACCGGATTAAAAAAAGTGATAAAGCGGTCTAATCAAGCTTGACATTGAGAAGACATATGACCATATAAATTGAAATATTTTAGTTAATATACTCAAGGATATGGGATTTGGGAGAGAGTGGAATTGCTTGGATATCATTATGTATATGATATGTTAGGTTTTCAGTCCTTGTTGATGGCATGCCTATGTTTTTCTTGGGAAATTCAAAGGGGTTCATGGCAAGGAGATCCAATCTCTCCTTTCCTTTTCATCTGAGAGATGGAACGTTTTTAGCAAAATGCTCACCATTGCTTCTATAAATGGTTTGGTGAGGGGATTCAAGGTTCACAAACAGAATATAGCTTGGAAGTCTTTCACTTTTTGTATGCTGATGACTTTCTTGTTATGTGCAATGCTGAGTAAGAACATATCAATCACTGAAGGTTTATTTTAGTGATTACTGAGAATTTCTGGGTTACCAATAAACTGGAGACAGTCACTTATTTCCCATTAATATGGTTTCAAATGCTATCAATTTAACTGGAGCTATAGGTGCTAGGTAAGTGGGCTGCCTACTGCTTACTTGGGATTAACACGTGGAGCAAGACATAAAGCTGATAGCACATGAAAAAGGGGTCTAGGAAAAACATGCGAAAACACTCGTAAGATGGAAGAAACAATAGGGGCAGAATGGTGATGATCATCAATGTTTCAGATTCTCTTCCAACTTATGTCTTTATTCTGTATGCCAGTTAGGATTGACAAACTAAGGAGTTTTTTGTGGCAAGGGAGAAAACCATTTAATCTTTGGTTTGATGCGGCGCACTAGTTGCGGACAAGAAGGACGCGGGATTGGGGATTGAGAAACTCAGGTAACTAAATAGAAGCTTGCAAATGAAATGAATATGGAGATTCAACACAGAGGTGAAAGCTTTGTGGGTTGGGGTAATCAAGAATAAATATGGAATTGAAAGTCAATGGTGCACTAAAGAAGTCAAAAGTAGTCATGGAGTATCCTTACGGAAAAGTATCAGATCTTTATTGCCTTGTTTCTTGAGCAAAACAACTATCAGAATGGGAAATGGGACGAAGACCTCTTTTTGGCAGGACAATTGGCTTGGGCATGGCCGTTTGAAGGGCTTATTTTCAGGTTTATTTACTTTGGCGCTAGTGCTAAATCAATATTGGCCTACTGCAGAGAGAATGGAAGAAAGAATATACTATTAGAAGGGATTTCAGTGATTGGGAAGCATCCAGAGCTGCTTAATTTCTTGAGCAACTGGTTTCATTTCACAAGTTACTGATTGAGAAAACTTGATACGGAAGCCAAATAGCAAAGGATATTTTACTGTTAGCTCTCAGGCTCGACTATGCTACTTTATATCTCCCTGATTTTCCCTCTCTCCTCCCCCTCTGGTGGTCCTTCTGACCACTGGACTTTCTCTTTCCCACCTTCTTTCTTTCAAAATTCTCTATTGCAAACGATGGATAACACCATCTACTTAGCAGCAGGGTTTAAATCCTTCGACATAGAAAAGTTATCAGGGACCACTGGCAAATGGTACGAATGGATGGAAAGAAGCAGGAACTCCATCACGAGAACTTCCTTCAACATGAAGGCAATGGAGTGGATAGTCAAGACGCTGAAGGAGGCATCCAGGACGAGAGGAAACATAGTCAGAAGATGGAAGAAAACAGAGCCTCTAGTAGAGATCTTTTGTGCCCGTAATTTCAACAAATATGGTAGATATATAAGCCTGATAAATGTAAGAGGGGGAAGGAGATCCGTCGTCATTGTCCCAGAGCCAACATTTAATGCTGGGTGGACGGGGATTGCAGAAAAAATTGAAAGGTTCATTAATAGCCACAGGATGAAGAACAACCTTAAGGAGAATAGGCTAACAGGCAGCAACATTCCTTATGCAGAAATGCTCAGGAGCTTTATATGGGGGAAAAGAGAAGGTATAGTGGTTAACAAGGGGTTGAAGTAAAAGATGGAGGAATCATTAGCATTGAAGACTCGTTATTAAACCAAAATGAGGTCTTAAAAAGGAGTCTGCTAGGTGAATTTAATGCTGCAACTGCCCTATCTGAAGTAAGAAGATGGTCTAATAAACTTTGGAAGCAGGCTCAAGGACTTAATGTCTAGGAAATGGGGAGAGGTCTCTTTCTCTTCGAATTCGCCTCCAAAGCCACTGCTGAACAAGTAATGGAGGGGGTTGGAATTTCTTAGAAGTCCCTGTCAGACTCCAATGGTGGAGTCCTAGGGCAGGAATGATAGAGGAGAAGGAAATCAAGGATTTTTGCGTCCGAATAAGAGGTCTTTCTGTCCACCTGTGGACCCAAAAGGTATTCAAGGCCATCGATGTCTTTGTGGGGGGTGGATCGAGACGGAGGAGGAAACCAACCTACAAAACCACCTCAAAAGGGGAAGAATTAAGATCAAAGGTGATGGCAGCTATATTCTGAAGGAGGTGATGGTGGAAAGTGACTGGATGATGTTCAAGATGCAGGTTTGGGCTGAAGTTCCGGTGAGCTTTTCCACCAGAAAAGAGAAAGTTCCCATGGTCTTTAACCAGAAGTTATGTCGAAGAAACCTAACGGGTAAAGAGGTGTAAAGATATACCTATAGAGGTCAGAAGGAGGGGGATAGGTCAGACCCATGTGCTGAGACAAGTGGGGATAGATCAAACCCATGCGACCTGTCACGTGCTGAGACAAGTGGGAGTCATTTAAAATTAAATGAAGGGGGCTGGGTAGAGTCCAATTCGAAATTTTAATTGGGCCCTGAGATATTATCAAATCAAAGCCCAAGTCTCATAGGATGCACAACAGATATGACCAGAAAGGAAAAACATGACTTACACGTGACCCTTTTTAAAGACTTTAAAGCAGTCGAAGACTTAGCCGTGCAGTTCCTTGAAGCGGTTGAGTCATGGGAGAAAGCAATTGAGGTGAATGAGAATGGTAAAGGTGGGGAAGATACACCTTCTGAAAAAGTCTCGCACATGCAGCAGTGCGACACGATGCAAAACAGTGAAAATAAATCACAAAACCTGGACAATCCCGAGAACGGAGCAGACCTACAGATACACCAGATCCTTGAGACACAACCGGTGACAATCCAGAATTCAGCAGATCCTGAGACAATTGAAACAGAGGCATAAGCTGGTTAATTCCCACATTCTGGAACTTAGCAATACCTATGGAGTAGCTTTTGAGGATTTTGAAAGTGAAACTTTGACTCTCGTGAGAATTTATGAGAGGAAAGCGGCACTAGACAGTAAGGAGACGAGGAAAGCAAATGTGACACCTAAAAGCAGAGCATAGGCAAAAGTGAGTTGAAAAACTTACCGTCAAGCCTAAACAAGGAGGTAGAAGGGGTAAGAAGCTGGGGAAAGACTTTTGCTTAACCCAGATTAAGATAAAAATTTTGTCATGCAACGTGAGAGGTCTTAACAACTCGACTAATAAAGCTCTTGTTAAGACATGTGTACACAAATGGAAGGTAGATGTGATCTGTCTTCAGGAAAAAAAATTAATAAAAAAGTAAAAGAAGTGGCATATCAACTGTGGTCGTCTAGATGGATGGGATGTGGATACAAAGAAGCAGTAAGCAAAGGGGGTATATCAATTATGTGGGACAGCAGAGTGTGGAAGGGCTCAGAGGTAGAGGAAGGCAATTTCTTGATCACTTATAGATTCGAGTTTGTTCTCAATTCTTTTTGCTGGCTCTTTACTGATGTTTATGCACCCCACACTAGAAGTGAAAAGCTAGAATGTTGGGAAGAAGTTGCAGCTATGAAGGCAATGTGTGGTGATCAGTGGGTCACAGGTGGGGATTTTAATACAGTTGACATATGGCAGAGAGAAGTGGATGCAATAGGCTCACTAACATAATGCTTGAATTCTCCAGTTGGATAGAGGAGATGGAACTTCATGATCCTGTTTTGATGGGTGGAAATTACACTCGGTTCAGGGGGATTAATCACCAAAGTGCTACTAGGTTGGATATATTTTTGTATTCTATGAAATGGGAGGAAAATTTCAAAAGCATCAGACAAAGAACTCTACCAAGGGTAGCTTCTGACCACTGTCCTATATTTCTAGAATGTGGAAACTGGGAACAGAAACAACCCTATTTCAAATTCGAAAATTGGTACCTCAAGGTGGAGGGCTTTAAGGATATGTTACAGGATTGGTGTAGTAGTTTTGCTGTTGAAGGGTGCCCTGATTACAAATTAGGGGCTAAGCTCAAAATGCTTAAGATAAAGCTAAAAGAATGGAGCAAGAAGATTTTTTCTGACCTAGCCTACAGGAAAAACAATCTCTAGGAGGAACTTGCTGAGCTTGACAAAATGCAAAAGGATAGGCTTCTCTCTGAGGATGAAGTGACAATAAGGGCCACAATACTGGTGGAGTTGGAAGTTTTGGCTAAACAGGAAGAAGCTAGCTGGAGGCAGAAGTCTAGAACCCTTTGGCTGAAGCAAGGAGATAAGAACACTAGATTTTTCCAAAGAGTGGCCACATCTCACAGGAGATACGATAATATAGATAAGCTCATGGTTAGAGGTGAGGAGGTGCAAGATCCCAAAGAAATCAAAGAGGCATTGTTAGAGTTCTACTCCAATTTGTACTCAGAGTCTGAACTATGGAGACCTTCCTTTGATATGGAAGGGTGTCCTACAATATCTGTGGAAGAAAATGAGTGGTTCTAAAGGCCATTCACAGAGGCAGAGGCGGTACAAATCATCAAGCAGTGTGATGGAGATAAGGCTCCTGGGCCATATGGGTTTCCTATGGACTTCTTCAAGACATGTTGGGATTAGGGGTGTGCATCGGTCGGTTCGGTTCGGTTTATCGGTTCGGTTTATCGGTTTTCGGTTTTTAAATATGCTAACCCAATAACAAACCAATAAGATAATTTTTATCGG
>JBCEWC010016546.1:0-13049 GCA_038996855.1 Solanum aculeatissimum | reverse complement strand
TACAAAAATCATGATTGCACTTACTACTTTCTTTGTTTGATTCAAGATTATGAATCCTTTCATATGCAAATTTGACAGGAGAATAGTAATTAAATAGCTTAAATATAATCAATTACTATATATAACAGAATCAATCCCTATCTACGAATAAAGAACTTATATAAATGGTTGAAATATTTAAAATATCTTTTTTTCAAAATCCTGGAGGTAAATGTTCAAAAGATTATGTAAATCATTTCTAAAAAGGAATAAATAATAATTGTTTATAAACGTAAAATCTATATCTCTTATACTACTCAAAAATGTCATACATATCACAGATTTCCTGCAGATTATATTATATTACCGGTTTTTAGAAAGAGTTGTGAACATCATATCTATTATGTATGATGTGTGTGAGAAGCGAAGAGTTTACAATTGCACGGTAAATTTGAAGCAGAGAAAAATAAATAAGAATTAGTAGTTAGCAAAAACAAACGCAAAGCAAATACAAGAAAGAGAACTATTGAAAAGAAAAAAAGAGAAGAAATGATAATTGATTTACAATATATATATATAGAAAATAAAAATAGCTATTCATATTCCAAACTGAAGAGATGCGTCAATTTTTTTAGTTAAAACTAAAGAGATGCATCAGTTGTGCCATTCAATTTAATTAAATGATTAGAAAACTGAAAATATTTAACTAAAGACTTAGAAAACTAAAAGTAATATATGGTTTGGATAGTTGAAGTTGTATGGTTGCTGAAGAGGCATAACTCATAACTGATAACTAAAAAAAAGAACTTTGGAGTTGGATTAATAATTAATTAATATAGATAATTTATACTTTTTTAATTTAGTATAGGAACAAAATGGTAATCCAACTTTTCACTTTGGAACTTCCCACTTCTAATAATATATGATATGATGATACAAATATTTTATCAAGGCATCCACCAATAAATCAAACATGCTTCAGTCCCAAATTAGTTGGTGTTGGCAATATCAAGGTTAACAATTGTTGAACTGTGTAGCCATCTCATCTAAAAGCATAAATTGTTAGAGAGAGCGCAGGTTTATTATATGATGGTATCCTCAACAACATGGCCCCTCACATGGGGGCCTAATTCTTTTTTCATGGACTAAGCCATGTGGAAATTCTTTCTGATAATGGATGACTGTGAGATTCGATCCCATGACCTATATATGTATGCTCTGATACTATGTAGTGACGGTTGGTATCCTCTTGACAAACCTATGAACTAGACAGCTGTTGTAACACAGAACAAAAATCCTGCAATAACTCACAATCATTGAATGGGCTTCTGAATACAATATTTTAGCCTCTTTCACTAAAAAGTCACAAAGATAATTGTGACAGTTATCTCCACTGCATCGATCCCAATTTAGGTGAGGAGATATATATGAATATTGTATATCCATTCAACTCTATCTAGGTCTACTTCACTCCAATACTAAATAGCTACTCCCTCCGTTTCAATTTGTTTGTCCGATTTTGACTTGGCATGGAGTTTAAGAAAACAAAGAAGATTTTTGAATCTTGTGATCTTAAATGAAAGATATGTAGAATGTACCAAAATACCATTTAATCTTGTGGTTTTAAACATGACAAACAGAAGAGTTTTTAAAAAAAGGAAAGAGACGTTCTCTTTTAAACAGAGAGAGTATGAGTTAACTTGATATTCTGAATTGATATTAGTTCCTTTATCCCAAGTTGATATTCTGTTTTGATCTTCTGAATCTCCACCCCACTCTTTTGCAAATGAGATTTCATAATAAAGAACACTTGCAGATAGATATTATAAGTCAAATGCTCGCAAAGTTGAATAGCTGATAAGCTATTACCAAGAATGTGCTGTTGAGTCTGCTTATGTTTCCACATAGCATAACTCCTCCCACTAGTCTTGCACCTTGTCCTAATTCACCGAGCAGAAAGGCCAATTATCACATTCGTTACTTATCTTTCCAAAAAGTAAACGATATAAATCTAGAAAACTTTGATTGTAGTTCATAAACCATCTCATCCAACTATAACCAACAGTGGATATATGATCTAAAGGTTAAAGATATTACGACAAAGGCATTAACATTTCATTACTCCACAAGTTGCTTATCTAAAGGTTAAAGATATAAGATCAAGTAATGAATGTATTCAAAGTTCCAAATTGGAAAAACGCACAAACCGCTCCACCATATTTAAATTAACATACAAAGGTCTAGGTAGTCGAACCAGCCTATATTAGCCACGAGTCCACGTGCACCACTACCTCAACCTCAAGCAATGTCGATAATTTAGATAAATTTTTATAGCAAAAACATATACCCTCTCCATTCCATACCAATTTATGTGACTCAATTTAACTCAACATGAAGTTTAACCATTTAAGAAAGAAAGAAAAACTTTTGATACACATATGGTTTTAAACATGTCATAGCATTTGCTTGACTACACAAACTTCTTGAAAGTATGGAGGTATATATCAAAGTGGTGCATCCACTACTACTTTGATTTAGTAAATCTGCTCCTAAAATCTCATAGTAACCCTCAGTCTCCCTAAATACTAGCCATAAGTCAATACAATACAATACGATACAATATGATACATTATAAAACAATACTTAATAAGCAAACAAGCATAGAAGTTAAAGAAAATTCAAAAATAACATATAATGTTGATATTTACATTCACCCATCAATACAAATATGAAGTATTATGTGTATTAAAGACTCAAATGCAAACAAAAATACCTGCTGAGATTCAGAAATTGGTCTTCCATAATATTGATTTCAGCCTTATCAACCAACAAATTCACATCAATTGATTGACTATCTCAACTTTCCACCTTGCAATACCCTTCCCACTTCCCCTTCCCCTGCACCCCACCCCCAAAATACCCACAAATCATAAGGGGAAAAGATTGGATCTTTGCAAAAGAGACCAAAATATGATTATAACTCTCTGATAGTTTGTAAAATAATGGAGTGAAGAATATGGCAGAGAAAGGTACATAGAATAGAAAGAGATAAAGATTCTAATTTTCTTCAGGATAAAATTAATTTATTTTCAAAGTAATATGTACTTTTTTTTTCCTAAAAAATAAAATGAAATATATATATATATATATACAAAAAAGTAAAATATTTATAAAAAAAGTAGTTCATGTTTTATTTACATAAAAAATAGTCCAAAATCACCGAAACTATACATGACTATACAATATGGTTTGTCAAAAGTTATAGAAAGTATACACTTCTATGTAATGTATACTACTTATACATAGGTTATACACAAAATATACAATATGATACACAAATATATACCAACTATACATGTTTATACAACGAGGGCTATTTTTTTTTTGTAATTTTTTATGTTTAGTGTCTCTGTAATTTTACCTAAAATATATTCATAATACTTATCTTATTAGAAATAATTCTAGTGAACACAATAACTCTCATATTCATTATTATTCTACCTCTTCAAAATTAGATTACAAATTTTTATACTTCAAAAAATTTTAAAACTTTACTATTTCATGAGTAAAATTTAAAATTTTACAATTTTGAGTAAATTTTGCACATAGGAATGTGATCACGTCCGACTCTGAATTATATATATTTCTTGTAACATTACAAAAATAAAATAACGAATTGCATTACTTTTAAAAAATTCTTCTTTTTTTTTGTAGAAATTCAATTTATTACTGACTAACTTTTAAGATTGTACATAATTTTTCTAAAAAAATTTGTAGCATGAATTTAGGAATTAGTTTCTTTCCTTCTTTGTTATTTGAGTTAGTAAATTTTAAAGTTTACTACTTATGGAGTAAAAACATAAAATATTTAGCATGATTTTTCTCAATTATTTTACATTTTCTCAAAATGAGTCAGGACATATTTTTAAGCATTATTAAATATTTTCATATAACATTAAAAAATTTATTCTTCATGAATGAAATATAATCACATTATGATCTTTTATAATCAGATTACAGGTGTTAAATGGTGTGTTATTTTCACTATATAATTTTTGGGGATCAATTTTCGTCTTGCCAAAACATCTTGAAGGAAGTGCAGAGGCGGATCCAGAATGTTGAAGTTTCGGATGCCATATTATATGAATAATATCATAATTTCAATATCTATGGTTAACACTAATAGCCCGTTTGACCCTCAAAATTGTCTTTTTTTCTTTTTCTTTTTTTTTTTACAAAAAGAGGTTTAACAAAGTTTTTAGGAAAAAAATAAGTGTTTTTGACAAATAACAAAAATAATTTTTCAAAAAATTTATTAAAAAAAGAAAAAGATTTTCCATCAAAAAGTACTTTTGGTAAAAAAAAATATTTTTTATTAACAAGAATTTAAACAAAAAGCGGATATGATTGATAAAAAAGAACATTATTTGTAAGAAAAATGTATGCAAGACAGATTTGAACCCATGACCATGGGGTAAAACACTAGACACTATACCATTTTCACAACATTATCATTTAAGTATTAAAGGTGACATTTATTATATTTATATACATTCTGATACATATATACCTATACATATGGAGTTTCAACCGAGATCACCAGATATCGTGGCACCCCCACTTGACTACATGGATCCGCCCCAGAGGAAGTGGACAAGAAATATAGGGATTATGTATGGGGGAACTGTAAAATTAGGTCTTGGATCTAACTTACACCCCAAAAGCTAGCTCAAAGGGACGATGATTGCTCAAGCCTTATAAAGAGTTCATTCATAACACTTCTTAAAGTGATTTTAGAGATGAATGCTCTCTATGTGTATTATTTTGCTTGTTAATGGTATTGTTTACATGGTTACAAAAAAAATTGAATGAAATAGTATCGTGTGTTATTAATATCATGACTTAGTAGGGGTTTGAATTGATTTATTTTTAGTATTTTTTAATTTTTGACCCTTTTTTTTTTAGTTCTGAAAGTATTTAGGCAATTTAAAAAATATTTTTCTGTACTTTATTAGGCTAAAAATTATCAAAAAAAAGTCAAAAGTTGGATGTTTTCAATTTATGATTTTTACTTTTTTAACACCGCCACTATGTTGTGTTTCCTTGTTGTACGCCAATCATAATAACCATTATTCTTATTTTACTTTTATTGTTAAATGTTATTAGTGTCACGTCCTAGGAGGGTACTCTTGGTGTGGTCGGCACTCAGAATCATTGTTGGCTCCCAAGCGAACCACTTAGCCTCATCACATTCATTCAATCACAGTTTAACACATTAGCGGAAGATTAAAGGTGAAAAAGGTGGGCAATCTCAATATATAGAGGTCATAGGTCAACAATCAAACTCCAATTCTCTGAGATAAAAAATAGTTTTTAAAAAAATCAGTCAAGAGATAAAGATCTCAACATCAACTCATCATTATCTAGTCTATAAAGTCTCTAACTCTACTATCTAAATGGTGTCAATGTTAGGTTCATGGCTACCTCAAATCAAATAGAAAAAAATCTAAACTCTAGTGGCTAGATGATAGTACTATAGAAATCCTCTGAAAGCAAGAAGGTCTCACCAATCAGCTGAATGTGAATAGATCCTAAACAATGCGTCTGTTGATGATCTCTAATACATATCTTTGCATCATAAAATGATGCAGTCCAAATGAACGTCAGTACGTGGAATGTACGAGTATATAAAATGGTTGAATGAAATATTCATCAAGGTAGAATACTATCAACTTAGATAACTCAAATCAAGAGATAAAGAACTCAATCAAGAATGTCATATGTCTATCTAAAGCAAGAATAAAGAGTAGACAATGACCCATCAGTATCAATCCAATCCAATTCAATCAGAGAATTATCAGTATAGGACCTATGTGGGAGTTTCTCTTATCCGACAACAATCACTTATGAGTCAGTGATCATATAATAATCCCGTTGATGTTGCCATAACCGTTCAATACCTTGTCGGGGTAAGAACGAATCGATCCTCAATAGATCCAATCAACCAATCAAGTTTTATTGTTTCAGGACAATAAAATAGGGACTTGTTTGACTTTAACGGACTCAGTCATCAAAATAGAGATATGTCCGACTTTAACGGACTCAGTCCTCAAAATAGGGGCAAGTCCGACTTTAACAAACTCAATCCTCAAAATAGGAACATGTCTAATTTTAATGGACTCAGTCCACTCCTACATTTGGATACGTAGTTATTGGGTTCCAGTGTGTCTCACTCTTACTCAATTCGGTGCTCGATACTCCTCCCAAGACTCGACTCTCATAAAATAATCAATTCCAATCAACAAATCGGTGAGTCTCTTAATGGACTCTTTCAGTTCATCAGCTCTATCAAATCAATCCTTCAACAATTCGACCAATCGATCCTATCAACCTTTCAAGAGTGAATCAAACAATCATGTAGGAGAACTTTCAATTTAGACCAATCTTTAGAGTTAAATTATGAAGACTCACAGGACCATCAAATTCTATCAACATATCATCATGCTCAGTCACAATCATGTTGTCAAGGCTCTAGACTCAATCCCTAGGTGCATTCATGTCATCTTTTATTAAGTAATATGTAGGGTTTGTGAAATAACTCATGTAAAAGCATTTATTTGGTAAATCAAGTTTATGATGATTATCAACATATGAAAATAAATAGAAGATACATAATTTACAAGAAAACATTCATAGAAAACATGCATAGAGGTCAACACTTTCACAATCTCTCTATTACCATCAATGGGGACACATGTAAGAACATTCTCATGTTTTAGTTTAGCCTTACATACCTGGGAGCCGAAGAACAATCGAATTTGCAAGAAATTGACCTCAATCCTCTTGAACCCTAGCCTTTTTTTCCTTCTCAGCCTTAGTTCTTAAGATGAATAAGCGTAAATGATTGAAAATTCACGCTTAGGAATTAATATAGGGTTGAAAACGACATGGTTTTAGTTTAGGATGGGTGGGGAAAGGACTAGAATGTCCTTGCTTTTAAAACTAAACGTTAAACACCGTAATCTTGGACTTGTCGTGCTTCAGCTCATTTTTTACGGAAAACTTAAAACGCGTTCGGAAACTATTTTTCCACAAAATAACACATAAATCACATTTGTCAAATGCATTTTATGTGTAATTTTACATAAATCATTTTTCGATCGATTTTCTAATCCCGTAGAAATACAACAACAACAATATACCCAGTGAAATCCCACAAGTGAGGTCTGGAGAGGGTAGAAATAATGGGACCAAATTTTAAGTGTCGCGCACTTTTCTGGAATTGCATCTTTGCCCCGAAAAATTATCTTTTGATTTGGTTGCTCTAAAAATCAACCAAGACTATTTTTTCACACATTTTTTCGTGTTGATTGCATTTTCGATCTCGAATTTGCCAAAAGAGTTTGAGAAGATGCATTATAAAGTGTTCTCTCGTCTAGGAGTTTTTTTGTAATTTTACTGAATGTTACAATTAAAAATAATATAGTAAAATTATCATTTGAATTACTATTTTTTAAGAGTTATGGCAAATAAAATATGCACAATTAAACATGAAAGGAGGGAGTATTAATTTAAAATTCAAATAACTCAAAATGACTAAAATCTCAAATCTATAAATTCTATTCATTGTTCTTTTACTTTATACTACATTAGTCATGATTCTCTTCTTCATGCTCCTTAAAAAATATTAATTAAAAGAATTTATTTTAAATAATTTATCCTTCATTAATATTTGAACAATAAGAATATAGTTCATAATTGAGATGTTTGTTAATCTTCAAAAATAATAACTATTCCTTTTTTCATCTTTAATTATCGATGTTTCACTTGACACACTTTTTAAGAAATAATAAATAAAAGCATAATTTTATTATATTATCGCTATCAATTATAAATCATCTAAATATTATGAAATGAATAATATTTTTAATAATAAAGAAACAAATAGACACGAAATAGTAGGTTTGTTTTGTTTTTGTAAAAAAATTGGACAAGTAAAATCATAAAAAATTTAAGATAATTCTTTTTAAAATCACGATAGATAATTTGAGACGTAAACTAAATAATTACTATATTGAATAAGTATACTTTTTATGATATAATTGAAACACTTTTGTCTATTTTGTAATCTCAAACATTTCTATCCATTACTTTATAGCCTTCTTCTTATTGGTCAAAATATTATTATTTTTTTAGCCCCTTGAAAATTAACTTAATCTTATACACATTGCAAGGATAAAATCAACTTTTAGGCCAAATAATTATTTTGTGGACAAAATAAATGTTTTTTTGGGATCTCAATATTTATTTTTCATTTATAGATAATATTATAAGATTTAATATTGTCTATATAGTCCTATTATTAGCTTAGAGCTTTTTATTAGCTTGCGATACTAATTATTTGGTGGAAGATTCAGTCATCAATGAAGTCGAAATATTTTGTAGATCTTACTCCATTCAATATTGAAAAAGGTGTAAGTACAGAAATTATGGAGGACTTTGTGTGTGTTTTGATTCTTTTATTTTCAAGTTAGAATTAGTCAAATTATTTTAAAAATATTTTCTCTAAAAAGATAAATTTCTTAAAAATAAAAAATAATCTTTCAAATGGAAGAAGAAGAAACAAGTTCCATAAGTATAAATTCAGTAATGAAGTTAGAAATTTTATTAAGAGTGTCCAAGATTTCATATATATGTATAAAAAATAATTTTGACTAATATATATTTCATACAATTTTCTATATGCATAATATAATTATTATTTTTTTACCAAGGGTGTCCGATTGTCCATCTTGAACAATAGTCGCTACACCACTGAGTATCATTTCATACTGGTCGTGTCATCTTACCCCTCAACTCACCTCATCTTCACTTCCATCTCTGTAGCCTCTATCTCAACCATGTCACGCCACCCCACACCTCTACTCCAACCCCACCCTCGTCTTTTATTATATTTGTCTAGATTATAAATACAAGTACTTTTTCTAAAAGATATTTTTCAAGAAAATATTTTCCTCCAAAGAGAACACATTCTTGGTGTGAAGTGTGTGTTGGGGAGTTAGGGTGAGTAGGTAACAAAAGTAGAGTCAAAAAGTCCAACAAGATTTGAAGGGATCCAAAGCCAATTTTGTCATGGGTAATGAAAAGGACTACCTACATAATTATTATAGTCAAAACACTCTTTTAAAACCCTTCAATTCAAAGTATTAGACCCCACCCCTTCAATGTACACACCAACTCTTCTCAATTTTAAAAAAAAAATGCAAAATTATAGGAAACTTCATGTATACACATTACCCCTTCAATTCTAATTTATATGTTTTTCTTGTTTTGTTTTATTTAATGTTCGTTCTTCATTTTAGAGTCAGATTAATTTAAATTTACCTCAAAAGATTTCATGTTAGGGATAAAGCATTCCTTATCAAGAAGGACGCCAACCCGTGCGCTTATTTCAATTTATATTTTAAAAAAAAAAATCTTTATAACTTTTAGTTGTTTTTGTCTTTAACATAACTATTTTACTTCCAATAACTTTTTTATATGATTTTTTTAGATCAAATTTGGAGATTAAAGGTGTGTACATTAGGGGAATTATGGATATATGTGATGGAGTTAAGATTCAGCGAAGACGGTGAGAGGAGATCAGGTTGACAAGTAGAGAGAGGGTGTAGAGAAGGTACGTAAACTATACGCGAATTTTATATCTATGTACCTTGATAAATATAGAGAGAGTTCCGATAAGCAAAAAAAAATTATAAAAAAAAGTCATAAATAGTAACAACATGATAGTAAGAAACTAGAGGCATAACAAGAGACAACAAGTAGTAATAGAAACTAAAAAATGAGAAATATGAAAAATACTAAAATAATAAAAATATCAAAAATAATACTAATACTACAAGCAGGAGAAACAAGACATGAATGAAATTAATTACACTAACCTTTTTTATGATCTTCACACTGTCCTGTTAAGGGTTATGTCCTTGATAAACTAAAAATTTGTCATGTCTTTCTTGATCAACTTTTCCTAATACTTATTTTGTCTACCTCTACCTCTCCTAAGGGCCTCCAACATCAATTTCTCCCACCTCCTTACTTGGAATATATGTATCTCTTCTTGACATGTTTAAATTATCTTACTCTCGCCTCTCACCGTCTTCGTTGAGTCTTAACTTCATCCCACACATCCATAGTTTCCCTAATGTACATGATTGAAACCCTTTAATCTCCAAATTTGATCTTAAAAAATCATATAAAACTAATTAAAGGTGTAGATATTATTACCAAAAATATTTTTTGTATCTTACAGTTCTAAACATGTGTCTTTTCTACTATGAGGATATAGTGAGAATATTGAAATAAAAGGAAAAAATTTCATAAATATATAATCTAGCCTAAAATTTATAGTAAAATATTTTTGTCCTAAACACAATTTAGATATTTTTGAGATGAGATCTTCCGGAAACAGTCTTTCTATCTCTATGAGGTTGTGGTAAGGTTTGCGTATATTTTACCCTCCTCAATCCCCACTTATGAAATTTCACTTGATATGTTGTTGTTGTTGTTGTATGTGATAATATACAAAACTTTCATATTTTATTTTTTAAGTATTTAAAAACTTATATATACTATTTACACTCAATATACAATATTATACAAAATTATAAGAGATATTTATACACTCATATGCAACACGACAATAATAACATTCCTAATAAAACCCCACTAAATAATTAATGCATATATAACTTTTTCAAAATTATGGGATTATTGTCGACAAAAAAAGGAATAAAATGATTTGCAACCACAAAAATATATATATTTTTATTGTAAAATAAAAAATTAAAATCACTGAATTAACACTATTTAAAATTTATTAATATTAAAAATATTTATAAGGTATTCATGCTACACTTAATGAGATAATAATTTACTTAAATCAATATTTAAAATTATTTTTAAAAAATTATAAATAAATTAGATTTTTTTTTCATTACTAGTATATACATAATGGTAAGGCTTTTGTAAGGAGTATTGTAATTTCCATGAAACGTCTTCTAGTTTAAAGAATTTTTCTAATTTACATTATAAAATTATAGTTTGAAAACTTATATTATAAGTTTTTAGCTTAAAATTTAATTTGGTATACAATAATATACATTCGATATACAAAAAAAACTTTCATATTTTTCCTTTACAAAAATATCTAAAATTTTGATACACAATATTATATACCCAATATACAGTATTATACAAAATTATATACATATAAAAAAAATTACAACCATATACAATCATCCAAGAAACTGACTTCGACTTTTTTCTTAAATCTAACTCCCGAATTCATCCCATAACACCTCAAAATTACATCAAATCGCCCAAAATTTCAAATTTAGGCTCCTCAATATGTAACTAATCTTTTGTAACAATCTCACTCAAAACATAGTTTATTTGTGGAATTTCGATTTGCAAACTTTGATCTTCGAGCTTCAACAATGGTTAAACATCAACCTCTGCGGATTTGTGAAAGAAAAATAAGTGTTTTGATTAGTCGATTCAGAACTAATATGTAACTATGCACAAGTACATTGGATACATTAATGCATTTTTATGTTGGATTGATGAAATTGATACTCGATACACTAGATACATCAGTTCATATTTGATATTCGATACACATACATATAAAGTTGAAAAACATAAAGTATAGAGAAATAGAAGGACGAGGGAGACGAGAGACATTTACTAGATACAATGTATCTGGAGACAAATACAATGTATCTAAAGACCACTTGAATCCGATACATAATTATTGAAACTATCAATGCTTTAAGTAATTAGCACCTATACTAGTCTATGTGCTTTATAAAAGTTTTTCTTAATTATTTTCTCTGTTCTTTAGTATAAAAATATGATAAATAAGAAAAGAAGTGTGAATAGAAAAAGAGAAAAAAGTAAGGAAAAAAATCTAAAGCTATGATAAATTGGGGCATGTATGATAAATTTTACAAGAATGTTAATGAAAAAATAAGTTTGATCATCAAAATAATAAATTCCAATTAGCTATTGAATTAAAAAAGCTTTTTAAAAAAAAAAAATACATATGAAAAAGATCAAATATACCCTTACATAAATATTTTTTAAAATTTAAAAATAATTTTTACTTCATTAGAGAAAAAGGATACATATAAGTCATTTATATAAAAATATAAATATTATATGAACCACTTTTATAATAAATAATTTATTAACCCTAAATATATCAGGGTTTTTTCCCTTCATTCTATATTGAATACAAATTATTATTCTCTTTGGGTTTTTTTAATTGTCACGGTTTTTTTTTTAAGAGTCAAATAATATGAACTTTGATTAATATTTTAATATATATATTTTTTATCATATTCTATAAAAGAATTACAATCTATAATATTTTTCATATAATTTTTGAATATTTAAATTTTGTTTTTTAAAAAATTAGTTTAATTAATTTTTAAAAATTATAATATGACAACTAAAAAGAAATGTGATAACAACCTTCCAAGACTGATTTTATTAATAAAGAAGAATAAAAAAAGCAAATGTTCACTTTGGAAATATCTTTGAAAAATTAACTGCCAATAATTTCCAGCTAATTTTCAACAAATCCATTAAGTTTTAGGAAATTTAATTGGTAAAGACAAGAATAAGAGCACCTAACAAGAAAATTAGCATAGAAATTTGGGGTGTGTTTGGTACAAACAAAAATGTTTCCCATGAAAATATCTTTTCAAAAAATAAGTATATTTTTAAGTTATTTTATTATATTTGGTTAGTCAGTAAAAAATATATTCTATTATTTGATTAATAAATAAAAATAATTTTTAGAAAAATATTTTTTAGAAAAAATAGTTTGTAGCATAAAAATCAATTCTAGTAATTGATTCAGGATCTGACCCCAATACCTGAAAGTGAAAAAAATGAAATTCTAAAATATTTTCAAAAGCCAATTTTTTTTTTGTGTGTGTGGAGGGGGTGAGGGGGAAAAAAAAAATCAAAACTAAATCTTAATTTTTTTTATGTGGGGGAGGGGG
>JBCEWC010016545.1:0-13049 GCA_038996855.1 Solanum aculeatissimum | reverse complement strand
GAACGATTTTGTTTTTCCCAATCTCCATATTCTTCTCCTTCAATATATGATTTTAGCCTCTTCTCATCGTATGAGTACAAAAATAAATAACGTACGGATTAGTAATATATGAATTAGTAATGTAAGATTAGTAATGTAGGGATTATTTTTTATAAGTGTTCGATTTATTTTATTATTTAATTTTGTGTTTGATTTAAAACTCTACAAAAAAATTTCTTTACAATTATATCAATTATTATGAAATTTTCTATATATTTAAGATAATTAGATCAAAATTTAAAAAAATCATGATTTTTAATTAGTTAGGAGAATAATAATTTTGTCATCATATTTAATATTTTTTCACTTTAATTATTTGAGAATAAATAATTGTGATCTTAATAAATTCTTCTCTAATAAAACGCAAATTTTTAATTTAATAAAGATAGATCATCTATAGTTAAAATCGAAAAGATGGTAAATTTATTGTAAAATAAATAATCTATATTTAGACATAAAAAATTGAAAGTTAGTAATTTTAATATAGTGTTTATATCTTACAAGGTAACTCAACTTTGAGTATATATTTAATATTATTGAACTTTGTTTTGTATCAATAAAATCACTCAACTAAATTAATTATAAAAAAAATAAAATTGACATGACAAAATATTTTCTGTCTATTATGTAAATATGAAACTACAAATAAATAAAATTTAAAATTTTGACATGGTAAATTTATTTATTTTTATACTATGAAAATATGAACCCGCAAATAAATAAATTTTGTAAAATAATTTATTTAAATAAATTTATTAATACAAAACTACAAATATAAAACATAAAATCAAGAAAATAAAAAAAAGTATAAAAAAATTTGAGGGATATTTTTGGCTTTTATATATAATTTCATGGTATTAAATCCAAGATATTAGCTAATTAGTTAATACATTGGTCCAATTTCTACCAAACATTGTATTAACTAATACATTCTCCTAATCCATGAATTATTTCCCATAATCCCTCCTACCAAACGGCTCCTTAGGGTTTTACATTGGAAGGGGCCCAGGTTACTCAATTATAACAGGCTATTAGGAGGTATCAGATAAACAGTCTTAACATTCCCTTATATATATATATACTAGGTAATTCGCATGCGCTATACGTGGTTATATAACTCGTTAACTTACTAATGATTCTTTAATTATGTTCAGATATTTCTTTAAAAAATTAAAATATAAATTCTCATAAAAAATGAGAAATAAATATTACAACAAAAATAAGAAGATACGACATCATCACACATCTCAAGAACTTATATGAATATGTTCCTATTTAATCAATTTTATCGTTTAGACATATCATCGCACATCTCACTATATGTCTACTCATGAAAAAAGGACTAATTTGCCAGTTGAGCTAATAAATATCTTGATAGCAAAGTTATTGTTCACTTCCATCTGTTTCACCTGTGCAGTAAGCCAGAAATGGCATATTACACATGCTACAACTATACAAAACTTGACAACCCAAAATTGAAAATGGGGACAACATTTAACACATTTTTACCAAAATTACAGGCCAAAAAAGGCAACACGGCTGAAATAATCAGCTCATCCAAAGCGTTATTGCACGAGATATGCAAGGCCCTAAGCCGAAGCAAGAAGATGTATCATGACCTGACATCCTTCAGCACTCCGCCCTTCTCAAGTTCATCAACAAGGTCTTTCAATGCAGGAACCTTCATGGCAAGAGTCCTATAGAGTCTGGAATACCGAGCTCTGGTTCCGTCTGCTGTCTTAGCAATAGCAAGAAGGCTTATAGATCCTGGGAGATGTGTGAATAACTGTTTCATCTCATCCAAACTCAGATTTTCAAGAACAGTTGGTCTGGGAACAACTCGGACAATCTCACCCCCTTTAGGTTCTTCAATTTGAGCATCAGCTTTAACAACCAGTTCGCCATTTGAGTTAGCTCCACATTTGACGATAAATGAGTTCATTGAACCTGTGTTGAACTGAAGAACATTCCACTGTGTCACGTCAGATTCAACCCCTAATCCCAAATCCACAGGAGGCCGAGAAGCATGTACATCTTCATGAAGCTGGTCATCCTCTTCAGGAATTAACTGTCAAATTGTTAGCAAGATAAAATACATTAGTTGAAAGATGAAAAAGTATCCTAGTTGAATGACCCTCTCATATATGAATAGAACTGGAAATATATTTGCAAACAACGTTGGACTAAAAATTTGTAATCTGAAATTATAGCGCCTATATTAGTTCAGCAATTTCTCTTAGTATTGTCTTCAGCTATGTTGCTCAAACTCTTAAAAAATGTTAGCGTGTTAGATTCTCCAAAAGTCGCGTATTTTTGGAGAATCCAACACGGGTGCAGCATCGAAAGTGAAGAGGCCATGCAACTTAGATCTTCTGTGCTTTGCTATCACTAGTTCTCTCGTGACAGCTCAGTTGCAGTTGGTAATAGCATCCACTCAAATAGTCAAAGCTAGAGACAAGTTTCTCTTCAAGACAGTATTTTCTTGAGTCAATAGAATGTTATTACATCTACACGCAACCTCAGCAGGTAAATATCAGCAAACATGCCTTCCTCAGTTAATTGAAGAGCTGCACATCTGCAGTACTCATGAAAATTTGATGCTAAAACATTGTAAAATACTCCACATTTGGACTCCTATCTTCAGGATGACACAGAAACACCAGATAGTTAACAACCACCAGTGATAATAGTAAATATGTACCTCAACAGCATGTCGCGCTTCATCAATGTGTCTCTGAGCACACGGATGATCAATGTCAAGCAAGGAAGGCATTCGTTCTGCAAGTTCATCTACAGAAGCTAGCATCGCTTTCTTCCTACTCTTGCTGAGCGTGTTCACAGAGGATTGCCTCAGTACGTCCTGTTAAAATTAATTCATTAGATCGGTCTTGCCTTTTGATTCAGTAGCACATTTTAACAAAACAATGATCCAGAGGAAATTGACTGGCAAATTAATAAAACACCTTCACTAGTTTCAAAATGCCATCAAGGGAAACCAAGGATGCAAGTCGGGCATCTTCAGCTGCAGTAGAAGGATTTCGAACCGGCGAACTCCCATCTTCTAGGGTCAACATTGTCATATCACTTCTTATTTGCTGCAAAATCTGTTTATAAGAGTAATTGAATCATACTTGCATTCCAACCATCTAAATTCAAATAAAATGATATATGCAAGAATAATGAGTTTATATGGCATGCTGGGGTCTATTCAGGAACCTAGGCATAAGGATATTGTGGATAACAATCCTCAGCCAACTTTTTAACACCTCCTGGAATCATTCAACAGTTCAGGATATAAACATAGATTGACGTTCTTGCTTTACAGTTTATCAAGAAATTGTGGTTCACTTAAAATATTACTTAATAATAGAAAGAAAATGTCATGATAATATGCCTTTCTTGATCAAAAGAGATCCAAAGTAGATAATCTTCGGCTATGTTGGTCCATCGGTAGTTAGGGGCAATTATTCAGTAGTACTTGGAGATTACATACATTATCAAAAGAAGCAATTCAATTTAGCACCACACCTTTCTTCTTTTGTGATCAACAGATTCTAAAGCTGAACGCAGCTTTGCCACATGGGTGGAGTCTTCTGCCACTTCAGTTGACAGTGTATCTGCAATGTCCTGATAAAGAATTGAATTAGGACAAGATAAGCAGGAAACAAGACAAAAGAGAGACGCTAATTGGATCCAATCTATTTTTTGTGTGTAAAATTGTATAAACACTACGACAAACTGTAAGACATTAAAACAAACTAATCTGTTATTAAGATTGTGCTTGAGAAAAACTGCAAATTTTGTTCCCCCACTCCCCCCACCCCCACAACCAAACCAAACCACCCTAAATAAATAGATAGTACGTAGCTGCCCATTTAGCAAATAGCATAAACTGGTCGGAGATTTAAGATGTGAATCTATACATGCAAACTCAACTGCACGACTTGCTAAAATGTTCTTTGAAAGAAGAGGCCTTAACTTAAAAGCCTGAACAACTACCGACGCCAAAGCTATGCTGTTTCTATGATAAGTCAGAATAAGCTGACAAGAGACCCATGAATGAGCAAAACTTGCTCACCTGTAGCATCATTCAAGCAAAATTTTATATTTTCAGTAGTGTGGATATGACTCCAGATTTTTCCTATGTCTCACATGTGGGACTAAATCCTGGTGCTTGTATTATAAGACAGGAACTTCTAACCGGATGACATCTTCACCAACAAACTTCTTCCACCTTTGCCAACCATAGAAATGCAAGCCTCAACAAAAATCAAGCAAATACCGACAGGTTGTTGGAAAAGCAGAAAGAGAGAAGTTTTGGTGGCCCCTCCGACTTTTATTTTGTAACAAGGGGTGAAAGAGAAAGAAGAAAAGGAAGAATTTATTGTTATTCCCAAACATATTTGAAGTTCGAAAGCTGCCATCATTTCTAAGAGATGCAAGGAATCTCAGATCAAAATTAACTCTAAAGCAGAGTTACCACATACTTCCAGTCCTTCCAAACCAGGGAAAACATAGATAAAGAATCATTTCACAATCACACAAACAACTGAAGTTACAAACTCAAACACATATTGTTCTTAGAAGCATAATCTGAATCACCTAGAAAACCTATACCCATATGTTGTAGTATTGCTGACAATTAATTTCTTAAATTTAAAGCCCGTCTCAACAACAAGCCAGAAATCAAAGTTAGCACACTGCTTCAAGATTTGGATTCACATGACAAACAACATAAATGTTATAATTCTAAGGAAAAATGTAAAAAGCAGGTGTATTCAATTCTTCGAAAAGAATTCAAAAGCTTGTGTCAGTTCTTCAAAAAAACTCAAAGATGCATGAGGAGATGAATATTTAACCTTAATGATAATAACAATAATAGTAATAACCTTATCATCCCTACAATATAAACAACTATGTGTATTGTAAACAGATACTGATTATTAGAAATGGATAGACAAGTGAAAAATATAATAGTGAAATGCAGAAGATATGGAGCAGCAAATAGAAACATGTCACTTTAAGATATAACACACAACTCTGGCATGCAGTTTGAATTTCCCAAGGAAAAGTTTTTTATTAAAAGGGCTACCCCATAAAGATAGAGGTGAGGTCAATATAAATCCCACCTCCCCCAAATCCCACTCGTGGGATCACACTTAGTATGTTGTTCAATAGTATATAGTGTAGGGAGTAAAATGCAAAGATCACATGGAAGTACCTTCAAGTGCTGAAGTTGGGAATTGTAAACTCTCTTTGCATATTCAGATAAGAGCTGACCAAGTGCATCAGTGCTAGGGGGCATTGCAGCACCTAGTCCAGCCATCCAGCCATCCATTATTGCGGTAGACAGAAGCTCGAGCTGACCTGTTGCTCCACCAACTGTGTCATCAGTGACAGACAGAAAGTCGAAGTTCTCAGCAAGCCAATTCCTGATTTGGCGTTGAAGCTCGCCAGCTGGAGTATGTACAAAAAGAGCAGCAAGACCTCTGTTTCCAACCGCAAAACTTTTAGCTTCCTCAGTTATCTCCCTAAGCTTTCCACCAGTTACATGCTGCCTCTGTATGTCCTATATGGATCAAAATTCCAAGTCACATAAGCCAATACCAATTGAATGTTAGATTAACATGCACAGATAAAATGTTAAGAGACAAGAGAGGGGGGTAATAATAAATAAATAAATAATAACACAAGCAGCACAATCTATTTCTTTTATAACAATTGCCTGAGCCAGCTTGATCACACCCTATGTCACCTGGCACCTGCTACCTCCACCAACACAGGTACCTTGCAACTTTGTCAAGGCTTAGGCAGATTAAAGGAACTAGTGTTTTCTGGTGGGATTTGAACCCTGATCTACAAGGTTTGCACCTCCGCTTTATTAACCAATGGGCCACACCTTTGGATGTGCATGAGTAGTAAGTACGTCCTTCTTGAAGAGTCTATATATCAAGTATGTAACTGAGCTGGACACTGCTCAGGAGAACTCATGAAATGATGGCATGTTAGAATAACGCAGGCACTGATATGAGACGGAAGACGTGGTGGAGCATTGTCCCAATGTCTTTGGTTGACAATTTGGAGGGAAAGGAATTCAAGATGCTTTGAAGATTTAACTAACTCAGAAAAAAGCTTAAGGTGAAGTGTATATTTTTATTTTAATTTTGGTGTAAAGAAGTCTTTGTACAAGAACTAGAGTATCTATTGTCTCACTGGGTGTTTGTAACTGTCACGCAACTAGCTTTGGTTAATTTTTTGGACTACTTAAATATAATATACTGAAATCTGCAACTATCTTCAAAAAAAAATATTTATTTCCTTCAACAGACCAAATAACGAAGCTTATTAGACAACCTAAGAATTACCGAAAAAAGATGCAGACAGGGAAAAGGGACAGGTAAGTTTCTTGTAATACATATAACTCACCTGATCAATGCCACGTATCTTCAGAACGACAGATGACAATTTTGATTTCTTTTCTGGCTTTAAATTTACTTTAAACCCTTGAATATGTTCATCAACCAGTGCATTTCTACTTGAATCATAGTGCATAGGTGATCTGCCAGGGCTACTACCACGGCTAGAGCTTCTGCTTTGGCCACTATAATTAGCTTTCTCCAGGTAACGCTCAACAGGAGAAACCTAGATATTCAACAATCAGTTGCCTTCGACAATCAAATAAAGACAGTACAAAAATCCACTGAAATAATCTCTGGAAGAACAGCCAAGAATCTGTTACCTTTATCGATTGCAACTCTGGCGACCTAGCAAGCAAGGATCTTATGTACAAAATCCTAACACGGGAAACAAGCATGGTATCCATCACTCTCTTTGGCTCCATTTTACGAATGAAAGCAAAGACGGCATCTCGAATTTCAGCAAGTATTTCATGCTCCCTGGAGGCACCTGCTTTGATGACTGCTGCTAAAACCTGATATAAATACCCATTGTTGTAGTTATAGAAAGATAGGGTTCATCAGTAGGTTCAAAGAAAGTAGTCAGCTATTTGTAGACTAAACTGAAGCTGATGTCATCACACCATCATCCAGAAAAGATTAAATGACCTGATAACAATTCATATAATTAACCATGTCCAGTTTGATACAAATCATATAGGGAAAATGGTTCAAAACACTCCTACTATGGCCGAAATTGTTGTTACACATCCCAACTTTGCAGAGATCCTATGACACCCCTGGACTATTTTTAACTAGCATTACTATACCTTTAACTGCTTAGGTGGTAAAGAGAGTCTAATACACTCTGAGCACAAAAAAGATGCTAAAATTTGTTTTTATAATAATTTTTTATAAAAATATGTATTCTTCTACTTTTTCTTTTTCCTTCTTTTTTATTTTTCCTATTTTCTCATCTTCTCCATTTTATCATCGTTGTCACTAGAATCAGCACCGACGTTGCTGCCAACCCTTTCATTATCATCACAAATTTCATTTCTTCCATCACATTTAACACATACTACGACCACAATGGTTGCCACTATAGCCAGAATTTTCACCCTCCAAAGCTCTATAGATCTTCCACTAATCCAAAACTCATTTCACTTCTCTCTCATAATAAGAACAACTTGCATCACATTCTCTACTATTATTATCCTCATTAGCCCATCAAAAATTCATCACTAAAAAGTAATTTAACTAATAATAGAAATTGAATTTTTGCCGAAGAATATATCCGGCCATCAATAATTTACTTCTTCCAAATCTAAAAATTGTATTTTATGATTACTCAAGAACATATTTGCTAATTTAACTCAAAAAGAAATTAAATCGAAAAAAACAAAAAAAATTGAAAGGCAAAAGAAATGAAGTAAAAAAAGAGAGAGTGAGAGAGAGAAATGAGAGGAAGAGCCGTGGCTTCTCAGCAGTAACAAAATTGGGAAAGAAAATAAAGAAAATGTGAAATACAATATGAAAAGGAAAAGGAAAAGTTTAAAAGAATTAAAAAAAATTTAAAAGAAAAAGCTAAAACAAAAATTTAAAAGAAATAAACACGTGTCAGTATGTTTATGTTACCATTTAACACAAATTTGGGTGAAACTATTTAAGGGGTATATATTGCACTTTAAAATTGTTCAGGGCGATCCTAGGATCCCCACAAAGTTGGAGTGTGTAACAGCAATTTCAGCCATAGTAAGAATATGTTTCACCATTTTCCCAATCATATAATTACTTCTTGTCCAGCTTAATTTCAAAATAGTTGCTTAAAAGCTTGATATTTCAGTAAGACTCCGGATAGACATATTCTAGACAGACTAGAATACCAGAGAGCAAAAGGAGGATAAAATTTTACCAGCATCAGAAGCTTGTTTGCTCCATCGGAGATTGCAGCAAGGCTATCATATTGATCAGGATCAAATTCGTTCAATGCAGAAGTAAGATATTCGCCGGCTGGGGTAGTCTTGCCCTTTTCACTACCAGATTTAACCAAAGCAACAGTGTCATCTGGCTTATCAGTTGATGAGGACAGTGTTGGAGCATCTGTGGCACGTCCTATGACATTGATATCATTTCTGTCACTCACAATGCAAGATAAAGTTAATAACCATGAAAGTACAGAAAGACAGTAGGGAAACCAGAATAATATATAAACAGTATACACCTTCCAGTTTCTCTATTCTGAGCAGTTGGAGCCTTTTGTAATGGAGTAGACACCTGTGCAAGAAGAGCACAAACAAGCTTTACTGCTAACAACTTTAAAATGAGACCAAAACACTCTTTCAGCAAGAGCAAAAAGCTCGAGCTACACAATCTATCAATTTAGCATAAATGATCAGCAATAAAACAAAAGCAAAATGCATTCACATGATCATTACAAGTGACTAATAGCAGAAATTTTATGATATAAACACAAGGATGTTTAACGAACACCGGAGAGAGATTCATTTCATGGCACAAGTATTAACTCCACTATTCTTGCCAATAATTCCAAATCATGATTACAATGTGTCCAAAGATGTCTGATGTGGAGCTAAAGGAGTTCCACTTTCCCTGTGAAGATAAACATCATAATGCAAGATATCTTCAGCCGGTTAGTTCCCATAAATCAATATCACTCTGTTCTTCAGTATCATTCTCCAGTAAGGTGAATCTGTCAATTAGTATCTTTTTTCTTTCTCATGACAAAGTTTCATCTCTTAGCCACTTTTGTTTTCTACGGAGAATTTTAGATCTCAATCTCAAGTTCTCTGCCTATAATCAATGATGTCCATATATAAGGTACCCTCAAGTCCATTGAACCCGTCATATCAAGAGAAAATAACAGTGTAAGTGTTGAATACATAATTAAGAAAATATAAGTTGGCTATCTCCAACAACTTAAATTTTTAAATGAGATGGCCACACACTTCACCAGTTATTACCTGCGTTGATCCAGCTAGAGAGGCTTTCTCTGTCAAACGATCAAATAACTTCTCATTTTCTTCATGCAATTTCTGTCGAAAACATAAAACACATTAATGACTCAAATGAATAGCAAGATATATCTAACCAGGAAAAAGCTCAAAAGACTTGGATTTCCATTTCCGGAAGATACTAATTGAACATATAGATAAAGCCTAATCATCCTCATTGTCATTCCTCTTTAACAAAATTTAACTAAAGAATACAACAGCATGTACTACATATACACAGTTAGCATGAATAACTACCTCAATAAGTGCATCACGTTTTAAAAGTTCCTCTTCTAGCCTCTTGGTAACAGCTGTTGCATCAATGTTATCCCTTGTTGCCTTCAAACCTGTTTGGTCTGCAGATCTTAACTCTGACCCATCTTTTAACCTAGTCTCACTGGCACGTACTGACTCATTTAACTGTGATTCAAGACCTTGCAGTTTGGCCTAGAATATACTGTGATCAGAAACTTCAAGCAGAACTATGTGCAAAAGGAATATGTATTTCTTCTACCACAAAATAAAAGGTGAAATGCAGTTTAAGTTTAAAAGATATACATAAACGAATAAAATGTAGATGATGCGAGAAAAATATAATGATGAAGCAAACTTGCAGAAACTAAAATAGTACAGTATAGAATGTTGACTGAATAGGTATCCACCACAAAATTGAAAACAGTGAGCCTTGAGGCAATGATATCCTCTTCCAAGTTTGATTCACTGAAATAGCTTCTGTACCATACAGGGATGCACCCACACATAAGTAAATGATAAACTGCTTGACATGAAAGCATGAAGCATCTTGAACAGAGGCAACTTGAACAGTTAAAATGTTTGAGAAGTTTTTTCTTAAATATTCTCACTATTGTCTACATAGATCATAAACTCCTTACAATCTTTTTAATTAAGCTTGTAAGATCATAATACCCAGCCTCAAGGGTAAAATATATAATAGTCTTAAGATGCTTCCATCAAGGGAAAAATGTATGATAGTCTTCAGATATTTCCCTCAAGGGAGAAATGTATGATAGTCTTAACATCATAAACCCCTTTATTGGCCTACGTAATATCAATTTGAAAGTTTTTTGTTTTGGTGGGGTACATCAGGCCTGGACTGCAGCGCAACGACTTGGGGTGACGCATGAAAGCCCAGATAACAAGCTGCCTTGATTAGCACTTGATATTAGCCAAAAGGCTGAGAAGGTAATAGCAACAATTTAAAATTAACCAGCAGTATGCAACAATGAATGGAATAATGGAACAAGATAACATCTTAAAAGGTAGACTAACTTGATTAAGTTATACCAGATACACGACTTAGAGAAAAAAAGGCAATTGTATAAAAGCAACTAACCTGCAACATTTGAATGGTTGAATCACGTTGTTGTATCTGCAATTTCTGTTCTTGCTCCAACTGTAAAAGTTGAGCTATTTGATTTCTAATTTGAGTATTTTGATCCTTCTCTGTCTTAAGTTTATCCATAATCATGATATTCTCAGCCTACATCAGAGAGAAAACACCGGATCTTCTTAGTAACATGATTCTTGACCAGACATAAGGTTTGAATTTATCATTTTGGACAGAGGAAAGAAAATTAGCATACTCTCAGGCCTCATTATTTTACATTAAGATTAAGATGATACATCTTAATATTAAGATATGCATTGAGATTTACATTTATTTAAAATTGAAAAGATATGCATAAGATTTACATGTATGAATCTGAATATTAAGATCAGACTACTAAATAATTAAGATTGTTTGTTTCTCCAAAAATTATCTTCATTTAAAATTTGATAAATATAATATTCAATAAAAACTTTTTTTTAACTAAGTACGTAGATTTCATCAAAAGGCATTAAGAAGATACAAGGCAAAAAATTACAGCAAAAGAAGGGGACTGCTCTTGTACAAGAATTTAATAAATAAATAAAGAGCAAACATAGTCCAAAAAAGATCAACAGTGGTCAGAGAGGCCTAGTTGAACCAGTTATACAAGAAGACCAAACAGTTGGATTTGAGATTGTGGTTAGGAGTTGAAATCCCATCAAAACATCTATGATTTCTTTCATTCCAAATGCACCAAAAGATAGCAGCAGGGACCATACACCATGTTCTTTTAATGCAGTGGTGAATGATGGCGTGGTTGATAATATATAATGATGACTAATGGTATTGGTCGTCGATAGTGATTGGCAGTTATTGTGGTAATAAGGATTGGTAGTGATGATTATAAAAAGTGTCTAGTAAATGGTGACAGTTGTTGTAGTGATCGGTTGACCATGGTGGTTATGGGAGGTTGTAATTGAAAATGGTGAACGTTGGCAGCGTAGTTGATAATGGCTGCAGCAGCAGTGGATGGATGGAATTGATGAACTGATATCTTTGTAGCATCCTTTGAATAGACATTTTAAGTATATTAAGAATTTAGTACAGATCTTAATTATTCAAACTCACTAAACAAGAAACCTTATTCCCAAACAAGTAAAAGAAATTCTTCTACACCGATTAAGAGACTCACTATGTCGATCATTTAGATTCATCTTTGGTTTTTATCTAGATCTTGCCAAAGGCAGATGATCAAGATTACAGGAAAATGTATGAGAGAAAGAGAGAGTAACATAAACAAAAACATGCACAATAATATTGCTGGGAACAGCATAGGGCAGACTAAAAGGTAAGTATCTGTGATAGTATATAGAAGACCCACAAGTCCCCTATGTAAGCACATATGCTTCAATACATCTAAGAACAATTAACCATATAGCATTCCTCTTAAAGTACACTTTAGCAGTTTTCACACAACAAAATATCGCACCACAATCTCTTAAGATACACATGCAACCAAATAGTGACAAGTTCAATTTTAGTAGCAGAAATACGACCTTTCCTCCTTACCCTAACAAAATCCATCTGCTTTCACACAGCAAATATAGCGCCACAATCTCTTAAGAGACACATGCAATCAACTAGTGAAAAGTTCAATTTTAGTAGCAGAAATAAGATCTTTACTCCTTTATTACTCTAACAAGAACCACCAGCTCTCACACAACAAAATATATCACCACAACCTCCTAAGAGAGGCATGCAACCAACTAGTGGAAACTTCCAATTTTAGCAGCAGAAATAAGATCTTTCCTTGTTTATTACTCTAACAGGAACCACCTTGAAGTTTAAAAAGTTATGAGAAAACAATATACAGGAAATTTAGGTGATGAAATAATGAGAAAGAACAGGCAACAAAAAGAAAAAGTTGCAAACCTTTAGATCTGACTGTAGTGCAGAAGAAACTTTCCATGCCTTCTGAACTTCATTGGAGAGTAGAACTCCCTGATCATTGGCCTGTTTCAGTTCCTGTTTTAGCCCAACTATTTCTTGCTTCAGATCAGCAATCTCTTTCTCCTTGTCATAAAGTTCCTTGCGTGTATCATTCGCCTACAAAATAGAAAGAGTAAAACTCATAATAAATCGACAGACCGATTCATTTCTGTGAGAAATATAGGAGAAAAATATTATTGAATTGTGTCTATATTATTACATTGAGACCCTATTTATAGATACTATATTAAACTCCTTTTCCAACTAGGATACTATAATACA
>JBCEWC010016544.1:0-13051 GCA_038996855.1 Solanum aculeatissimum | reverse complement strand
TATTTCTTTTCATAAATCCACCCATGCCTTCACATGGGCAAATTATTCTACAACTAAGAGAAATTATTCTACAACACACAACATATTCTTTCATATTTTTTTAAAATCTCTATTGTTTGAAAAAAATCAGAATTCCTATTTTCTTCTTTTTCTCTCCAATTATTAGATACATAACCCCTTACTTCCCATTTCTTTTTTAACTGTATTAAAATCATGCCTAAATTAAAGACTCAATTTATGAAATTTAATTCACAACTATCTTTTCCTTGATTTTCACATTTATTTATAACTATCTTCTCTAATGATTTTCTCATCTTTTGTTGAAATATAATGGTAACTTATTAGATCTTTGATTTGTCACAAGTGCAGGGAATGATTTTTTGCATTAGAACTCTCATTTATTGTATTACTTCATTATCTAAAAAAAGAATGATTGAAAAATTGAAGTCTAAGGGCATTCAAGAAAAAAGACCTAAATTCAACATTCATCTTATCTTTATGATGCATATGGATTCTCGTTCATCTTTTAGCATTAGTCTTATCCAATTAGTTCAAATTATTGATGGTTCCGATAAGGACGTTGGGTGAAATCTATAGTTGACGCCAATGTTGAAAGTGAAAGAAAAAAGTTATCGGAGTTGATATCGAGTAAAGGAGAAAGTGTAGAAAATATCTTCATGATTTTTTTTTACTTTCAGCAAATTAGATTGTTTACTTTTTTCAATTTTTATAGTTAATCTCTTTATGATACATATAGGTTCAAATTTATAATGTATCTAGTTATTTTTGTTTCTTCAATTAATATATTATGCCTTCATTTTAATATTATGACACATTAAATTTAAGTTGTACTTTCGATATGTATAGATTTATTATGATACATTACTATTTATGTATCTTGTTTAAAATGATAAGTATTGTATTTCTACTGAATACATTGAATAAGTAATTTTTGCCCATAAGATGCTAGATTTAGTATAAATTTGAATTTATATATTATGCCCAAAAAAATAGGGTATGATACACTACTATTCATATATATTATTTTATTTGAGAATATTATAATTTATAAAAGATACATTATACGTGTAATTATTTTCAATAGCATTTTTTGTGAGTGATACATTATACAGTGGTGATTGGACATATATATGATACATGTGCTAAAGTTTGAAAACTTTTGAATATGAAATATATTATGTATCACACATATCAATTAATTTGATACACAGTGCTTTAGCTCTAGAATATTAGGGTTTATGTATCAAGTTTATTTATGTCACAATCCAAAAATGGGTGTGATGACACTCACCTAACCCATCAAGGCAAATCAACCCAAAACTGAACAACTCGAAATACAATAACAAAGTGAAAAATAAAACAGTCTAATATAAGAAAAAACATAGGGAAACAAAACTACAATCATCCCAGAATTGATGTTACATGTACAAGCCTGTAACACCCCCCAAATTCATCCCACCTAGTCTGAGTCAATGCCCTAAGAAAACTGAGAAAAGTCATTAGAAATAAATCATAAAAGTCATCTATGGCCGGTAGACGAGGCCTCGTAGATGCCTAGGTGACTTAGTGAATTTTTTCTAAGCATGAGGCCCATGTACGAGATGTCATACAGACCATACATTATTCTACGGTCCACAGAATAGATTTTGTGGCTTAACGATTCAAAAATAAACTTTTTTGAACCTTGAGTAACAAGTTATCAGACAATTTGTCATATTTTGTTACGGCCCGTATGATTGGTTTCGTGGGTTGAAGTCCCAGAAACCAAAATTTATGAACCTCAAGTTATGAGATACTAGACGGCCCGTAAGTCGGACTATGGCTCATAGAAGGGATTTCGTAGGTTCCACTCAGTAGTTTTAAATGGGGTAAATCCATTTTTCCCACTCTTTTTAAAATAAAACCCATGATATTTTGGACCCCTTATCAGTATCCTAAGGGTAATACTATTCATTCTATACCTAGAAATCCTGAGGGCATCAAGGAGAGGAGAAAACTAGGGTTCCAAGCACGTGAGTGGAGATTTTATGAGAATTGATTGTTCTTCAAAGTTTCCAGATATGTAAGTCTAACCTAAACCATGAGACTATCTTTCCATGTGCCCGTTGACTGAGAGGTTGATAGATCAAAGTACTGAGTCTCGATGCATGTTTTCTTGAATGGTTTTTTGCAATTTATACATATCATATGTATTTATATATGTTGATGATTATCATAAACTCAATTTACTGAATAAATACTTTACTTGAGTAATTTCACGAACCTTCATATTAATTCATAAAACCTTGCATGAATGAACATTGGGATTGTCTAGAGCCTTGATTTGAGAACATTAACTGTGATTGTGATGTGAGCATGATTATAGGTTGATAGAACTTAATAATCCTTGAGTCTTCAAATTTGAACTCTAGAGATAGGTCTAAATTGGAAGTCCTCCTATGTGATTGTCTAATTCATTCTTGAAAGGTCGATAGGGTCGATTTGTCAAATTTTTGAATGATTTGTTGATCGAAATTGATTAATTTATGAGCATTGAATCTCAAGAGGAGTATCAAACATCAAATTGAGTAAGAGTAAGTTCAACTCGAACTCAATAACTACGTCGTCAAACGTAAGAAAGGATTGAAAATGTTAAGTCAGATATTTTCTCTTGATAAGTCCCTAAAAGAATAGAGGATTTGGTTGATTAGATTTATTTTGGATCGATTTGTTCTTAACCCTGAAAAATATTGCACGGTTATGACAACATCAATAAAATTATTGTACAATCACTGACTCATAAGTGATTATTGTCGGATAAGAGAAACTCCCAGATAGGTTCTATGATGATAGTATTGTGATTTGATTGGATTGAATTTGCACTGGTTGGTCATCATCTACCCTTTATTTTTTCTTTAGATGGACATTTGGCATCTCCGATTGAGCATTTCTAAGTTAATGTTATTCTACCTATATTTGTTTCATTCAGCCATTTTACATTCTCGTATATTTCACATACTGACGTTCATTTGGACATGCATCTTTTCATGATGCAAAGACAAGTACCAAAAATCATCAGCAGGTGTTTCGTTGAAGATGTTCTCCTTATTTCAGTTGATTGGTGAGTTCTCCTCGAGTTTAGGGGATGCATATTATTTTATCAAGCTTTAAAATCAGACTTTTAGACTTATTTATTTTGATTTAAGGTAGCCATGGATTTGTCACGGGCACCATTGATATAGTTTGACAAAGACTTTATAGACTAGAGTGTGATTGACTTGATTTGGATATTTACCTTTAGGCTAGTTTCTTTCATACTAGTCTCATTAATTTGACTTATCTATTTATATATTGGGATTATCCTTTTGTCATTATCTTTAGTCTTTTGGTGAGTCGTTAATATTGATTGAATAAATATGATGAGGCCAAGTGGTTCGTCTGGGGACTATAAATAATCTTTGAGTCCCAACCACGTCTAGGGTACCCTTCTGGGGTGTGACAAACTTGGAATCAGAGCATAAAGTTCAAATGTACTAGGAAGTCTATAAAGTCGTGTCTAGTAGAGTCTTGTTTGTGAGTGTTTTATGCACCACACTTTATAAGCAGTAGACTATAGGACATTAGGAATGACTACACTTCTTTATATTTTGATTTATGTGATAGAGTTAAACTCTATGAAAGCTCTCTCCTAATTCTGTGCTACACGTTTACAGAATATTGATCTTGCCTCTAAGAAGAGTTGTTAGAGGTAGAGGGCTTCCAGCTAAATAGAATGCTAACCAACCTGAGCTCCAGAATCAAAATGAACTTATAGGACCAGTCGTCCCTGAACATCCACAACAGGATGACATCTTAAATACTGAGCTTAGCCAGGCCATTCAGACTTTGGCCCAGGCCGTGACAACACCGATTGCTAGACAGGGAGCAGGCAGGCAGGCAAGATGCTCCAGACACATCCAGAGTTTGCGAGTTCTTAAGGATGAACCCGCCTGAGTCCAGAGGGTCTACACCCAATGAGGATTCTGAGAACTACATAGAGAGCATGTCAATGTATTCACAGACCATAAGAGCCTGCAATATGTTTTCACCTAGAAAGAGCTTAACTTGAGGCAGAGGAGATGACTTGAGTTTCTTAAGAACTATTACATGAGCATCATCTACCATCCAAGTAAAGCTAACATGGTTATTGATGCTCTTAGCAGGTTATTCATAGGCAGTACCTCCCATGTTGAAGAGGAGAAAAAAGAGCTAGCTAAAGAGGTTTATAGACTGACACGATTGAGAGTTCAACTACATGAATCTAGTGAAAGTGGAGTTCTTGTGCATAATGGGTCTGCATCATCTCTAGTTGTGGAGGTGAAGGAGAAGCGAGATCAAGACCCAGTCTTGCTACAATTGAAGGCAGGTATGCATAAGCAAAAGGTAATGGCTTTCGCCAAAGGGGGAATTGGAGTATTAAGATACCAAGTAGATTGTTTGTTCCAAATTTTGATGGTATTCGAGAAAGGATTATGGCAGAAGCCTATAATTTCAAGTATTTCATTCATCCAGGGCCAACTAAGATGTACCATGACTTGAGAGAAGTTTATTGGTGCAGTGGGATGAAAAGAGACATTGTCAAGTTTTTTTCTAAGTGTCTGAATTGCCAATAAGTAAAGGTTGAACATCAAAGGCCATATGGAGTAGCCTAGAACTTTGAGATCCCAGAACAGAAGTGGGAGATAATCAATATGAACTTCGTCATAGGCTTACCGAGGTCTCACAGACAGCATGATTTGATTTGAGTGATAGTTGATCAGATGATGTGATAAAATATCAAATAATCATGATGCATGTCTGTCCTATGATACACATCCACTTATCGTATAAGAAAGGAACTCATGGGGGCCACACATGGACCATGAATTCACCAAAACCATTTCCCTTTTTCATTTACTTTCATATCTAGTCGAGACCATTTCCTTTCGACTTTTCATTTCTTTTCGTTCCTTTCTTTTTCTAGTCGAAATTATTTCCCTTTGGCTTTTCATTTCTTTTCTTTTTCTCTAGTTGAAACCATTTCCCTTTGGCTTTTTATCATCAAAGGAACATCAAGCAAAGAATGTCAATATAGCACACTAGTCATGTTCATGAAAATAAGGATATGCAAGATGTACACATAAATCATGTAAATCAACAATAAATTACAAATAATCCATACGTTCTCAAATATTCACAACACAAATTCAATCTCATCACAATCTTAATATCAACCTCAAGTAATTCACAATTTTCAGAATTTACCGAAATTCCACATTTTATTCATAAGACAATAATTCACAATATTTATCAATGCCCAAATTGATATTCCATGATCAAAACCTACAATGGTACAATTCTAACCCATTTCATGTCACAATTCACCCAAAATCTACACACAGAAGAATACAAGGTTCAATCATACTCAACAAAAGGTTAGAAGTCCACTTGTCTGAGTAGAAGTCTCAAATCATGCCAAGATCATGTCTTTTCCCTTTTTATGATACTCCAAATCACTGTAATCTAGTCAAATATAACATCACAATCACATTACGAATCAAATGACACTAATATCAAGTAATTTAGGCAAAAAGGGTAAAATGATTAAAAAAATCATGCCGAAAAAAGATCTCAGAATCTGAAAATTAATACATAAATTTTTTTTTGAGTAATAAGAATTTCAACGGTGAAAATCATTTCAAAAACGGAGTTATAATGAGGTCACAATCACCAATTTAGTATTAGAAATCAAAGTCCGAGAAATTTCCAATTTCTTCAATTAAAAACCTTAATTTCTAATTTAAAATCACAATTTAATCAATGGGTATTGAAAACATAGATTAGAAAAATGTTACCCAATAATCTTGTCTTGAAAAACCTTGAAGATTTTCTCAAAAACCGAGCTTGGAGTGTTGAAAATAGTAGAAAATGATAAAACCCGCTATTTTAAAAAGACACACTATTTTAGGTATAATTGTGCTCTGTGAACGCGAAATCCAAACAAAGCGCAAATCTCTGCGAACGCGGAGGACCTTCTGCGAATGCACAACACTAAGATAGTTGCACCAGACCGCAACTAAGAACACAACACATAATTCACAGAAAGGACCCTCGGGATTCGTTTGGAACCCCATGAACTCAAACCAGACATGGAACTCTATCAAAAATGACATTCTCAACTCAATGGAATCATCGAAATTCGAGTTTGAGACCTCCTTGGCCTGGAACCCAATAAAACTCGAAGAAACTAGAACTTAAAATACCGAAACTGCCATCAAAAACTCTAAAAATTACAACGAGATCATTTTTAGCGTTAGTTTCACCACCTAGAACCACTTGAACTATTGGAATTTCAATTAGAGCTTCCAAACTTCGAATGTTGACCAAAGTCAAACTATGATCCAAAATCAACTGAAAATGCAATTTTGGATCCAAAATCTTCGTTTTAACTCCAAATTCAGTTACGTAAGTTCTCCTAGACCAGAATCTGCATTCCGGAGCTGATAAAATCGAAAAAATTGAATTTTGATACTCGAAACTCCATATGACCACAAAACTCAAAATTTTCAACTTTAAGCCTTTAAAAATTCTTTCTTTAGCAAAACCTCAACTTTTTACAAGGTTTTCAAAGTCCAACTTTTAGAATCAATCAAAAAGGATCCAAGACAACTTTTGAAAAGGGCAAAATGGTAATATAGTCAAGAATGCCAAAAATGACCTTCGAGGTCATTACATCAAACAATGGTTTAATCCTGACTGAATGACTTTATTTTTTATTTTCTATTAGACATGATTTATTTTTTTTACTAGCTATGATTTGATTTTGGCTAAATAACTTTTTTCTAATAACCAATAGTTAATTAGTGTGTATGTAATGTATTAATATTGTATAGATAATATATAAACATCTATGGATATTGTATAAATAGTGTATGAAGATGTATATATGATTTATAAATAATTATGAAGTGTATATGTTATGTATCAATATTTGCATAAATAGTAATGTAGTCTATATGTAACATATCGATATTGTATATATAGTTATATACTGTATATGTAATATATCAATATTGTATAGATTATGTATAAACATGTATCAATAATATTATATAAATGGTATATAAACATGTATATATAATGTATAAATAATTATATAGTGTATAATACATCGATTTGATATAAACATATGCAATCATGGGTGGATTACAAACAATGATGTAATGTATCGATATTATTTGATTATTATCCATTCCCACCTTAATAAATAAAAAATAATAAAATGATATAAATATTTATTTTTCACAAAAAGTGAAACAATTAGAAAAGGAGAATTTTTTTTTTGAAAAAGGAAAAAAAATCTAAACAACAAAATCTTTTTTTCTAATAGTGTCTTTTAGCCATGATTAATGTATTAATTATATATCAAATATGATTTTTTTTATCTGAGTTGTGTTATTTTGAATAATATTATAAAATTAAATTAGAAAAATGATAAATACATATTATGTAGGGAAACTTACATAAATATATCAGATTAAGAAAATATTTACCATTTATAGCAATAATAATTTATTTTCACTGAACACTTTTAATACATTTATAATACAGATTTAATTCATATTAGAGAGAACTATTTATTTTCATTGAACACTTCTAATACATTTATAATACAGATTTAATTCATATTACAGATAACTATTTATTTTCACTGAACACTTCTAAAATATTTATAATACAAATTTAATTCATATTAGCGAGAACTATTTATAAAACATATTTAATACAAGTTATTGAATGAATAATTCACTTTTAATACATTTATATTGAATGTATAATTCACTTTTAATACAAGTGCAGATTTATATCGAATCCGTAATTCACTTTTAATACAAAGTGCAGATTTATCAAAGTATTACTATATATTGCTATAAATGGTAATAAATAAAAAATATCGCTAAAATCAGTAATTATTTATTAAAAATGATTCGCTTAATTATTTTTTCCTATATTGTTGCCTGGTGTAATTTACCTTAAGTTTTTCTACCACGTAATTATGTTAAATGGGATAACCACTTTCAGATAAGGTTATAGTTGCAACTAATAATTCATAGGAAAAGGGAAGTACAGAAAAAATGACTCCACCGTATATATTCCCTAGTTCATGAATCATCAAATTATAAAGAAAATTGGACTACATTAACATTTTGTTAGGACTGTTGTTCGTCTGTGTCTTGGTTCCCGGAGTCGTCATTTCACTTGGAAGAACCAAAAGACTTGCACCAGGCCCGTTCCCTCTGCCAATTATAGGAAATCTTCACTTGCTTGGTGACAAACCTCACATATCCCTTGCTCAACTCGCAAAAAAACATGGTCCAATTATGAATCTGAAATTTGGGCAAAGAAACACAGTCGTCATTTCCTCATCAGTCCTGGCTAAACAAGTTATGCAAAAGCAAGATTTAGCCTTTTCCAATAGGTTTGCTCCAGACGCACTTGGTGCCTGCAATCACTCTGATGTCTCAGTTATATGGTTACCTGCCAATTCTCAGTGGAGAACGCTTCGCAAGATTTTGAACTCTCACATCTTCTCAGGAAACAAGCTGGACGGTAACGAACATCTCAGGACAAAAAAGATCCAGGAGTTGATTGATTATTGTCACAAGAGTTCCAAAGTTGGTGAAGCAGTGAATATTGGGAGAGCAACTTTCAGGACTTCCTTAAATTTGTTGTCCAACACCATTTTCTCAAAAGATTTGACTGATCCGTTTTCTGATTCTGCCAAGGAATTTAAAGAATTGGTAAACCCAATTTGGTCGACTATTTCCCCTTTCTTGAAAAGATTGATCCACAAGGTATAAGGCGACGCTCCGCCAATTATTTTACTAAGATTATTCACCTTATGAGTGGTTTGATCGATGAGCGGGTAAAGGAAAGGAAAATGGGAAATCATGCAAATGTTGATGTCTTAGATGCCCGTCTCAACATTTGTCCCGATGAAATTGATAGGAATCAAATCGAGCACCTCTGTCTGGTTAGTCTGCATATTCTCAAAAAGAAATTTTCTCTTCATTTCTTTCATTTTATTTGTTTCTCTACGTAGCATAGTATAGTCCTCTGCAATTGCCTTGAACACCTTATCTAATAAATTCACTAGGCTAGAGAGAACATTGTAATAAGAGATAATATCATACATCTCTCTCCAATTTGACTTCGTAACACTACACGTATTTTACTGATTATGGGATAATTCCAATGGCGAATCTATGCACAAGAGATGAGTCATGACCATCTGAATTTATTATGCATGTGGTGTAAGGTTAAACATCGACCGAGGTTTGTGAAACTATCCTATTTATTTCTAAATTCTAAATCGTGCAATTGTGTTTGGTTTATTCTTCACTCCTCTTTCTCAGTCCTTGTTTTTCTACGGTGCAGAAGTATAGTCCCGTGCTAAATTAAAATCCTTGTTCAGTTTCAATTTAACACCACAAAATTTATAACTTTTTTTATTTTTTTAAATTTTGTCCCAAATTAAAATGAGAAAGGGGAGTATTAATTGCATGTCTCAACAAGCTGTTTGTTTGGTAGCTTGGTTAAATGCTTGTAGCAATAATGCCACGCCTTATCAACAGTGTGGGGTCCTTCTTCTTCCGTGCAACATGCCAACATTTCAATTTCACTGATTGAAAGCAACATATGTTTTGGAATCTTTCACTCGTGATTTTATATGGCATCATAATACCTTTATGTTTGGAATTTTGTTTAAATAAAATTATTATTTAGTATTTTAAATGATTAATTTGTCTTTGGTGTATTATTTAAATGAAAGGGTATGTCCTTTCATTCTTTAGTATCACCAATTCTATTTAAGTTCAACTTTTACAAATTCTGACATAACTTTATAAAATATTTTGTCATCAATATTCTCCAAAGAATTTCCTTTTCTTTCTCCAAAAGATCAATTCAAGTTTTGTTTTCCAATAGAATTTCTTCACTATTTATTTAGTACAAAAATTCATAGACTTCTCATATCCACTAAAACTATTTGTGCAATCTCATAGAATTCTTGAAAAGGTTATTTTTAGAAAAGCGTTCCACACGTATTTCAAGTCATCAATGTATTCTTAATTCATATTATCAAATCTTTATGTGGGTGTTCTTCTTCATATAAAATTTTGTATGCTGGATATATATTTTTCAACATCTTACACTAGTAAGTTTTTCAGGACTTGTTTGCAGCAGGGACAGATACTACAACAAATACATTGGAGTGGGCAATGGCTGAACTACTCAAGAATCCACATACTTTGGAGAAAGCACAACAAGAACTTGCACAAGTAATTGGCAGAGGCAAACTAATAAACGAAGCTGATGTTGCAAAATTACCTTACTTGAGGTGCATTGTCAAAGAAACCTTTCGAATGCACCCACCAATTCCTTTCTTAATTCCGCGAAAAACAGAGGAAGATGTTGAGCTTTGTGGCTATACGATTCCAAAAGATTCCCAAGTTCTTGTGAACATATGGACAATAGGGAGAGACTCTAGTCTATGGGAAGACCCTTTGGAGTTTAAGCCAGAGAGGTTTTGGAAGTCAGATATAGATGTTAGAGGTCAGGATTTTGAGCTCCTTCCATTTGGTGCTGGTCGAAGAATTTGTGCTGGATTGCCTTTGGCTATCAGGATGGTTCCAGTAGCACTAGGTTCATTGATAAATACATTTAATTGGAAGCTACCTGATGGAATTGCACCTAAAGATTTGGACATGGAGGAAAATTTTGGTCTTACCTTGGCCAAAGCTCAACCTCTACTAGCTATCCCTATTCCAATGTAGATAGTAGATCAAGAATACTACAATATATATTACGTGAAAGTATTCTAGTGTATAATATGTTTATAATGAGCCAAAAGCATTGGATATCTGTCGAGCATTGTCAAAATGCTATCTATATAAGCCATTGTATTTGTAGACCTATACTTGTGCATCCTTGAAATAAGACCTTGTCACCACCAAGGGTTATGTGATTCTTTCTTGGTTTTCTGAAATGATAGTTTTATTTAAGATAACTATTGGAGTGGTTCTTATGAATTCTACTTAGCATAAGAGTTTAGTAGTATACTCTTTAAGGTGTTGGATAACATGTTTGATTCTTAGAATTAATTTTGAAGTCAAGGATAATTATGTCATTTAAAGTTTTTCACTTTATAATTGAATGTTGATGTTAGGGATAGTTTTGTAATTTAAAGCTTTTTACTTTATAATTGAATTTTGGAATTACTTGTATTCAATGTTATATTTTGTGTGGATTTTTTCTTATGGACAAAAAAGTACTCCCTACGTTTAACTCCCTGTTTGGATGGTGTTTATTCGTGGTTTCATAATGTATTGTATTGTATGGTATGGTACTGTACAGTACAATACAATGTTCTGATAGATGGTATAGTTTGTTATTGTTTAATGATAATTTTATTGTTACAAAGTTCAGATAGACTTGTAATGACGCTCCGAGTTATTTTTATGATTTTGCAGTTATTTTGTTGATTTGAACATGTATATATAAAATGAGGTTTCGAGTAAAGTCTCAGTGTAATACCCTATATTATAGCAATGACTGTAACCTGCAACGAGGGGAAAAAATTAACGAGAAAAGAAGAAAGGGTTTAAAGAAGTGGATTTTAAAAGTATATATTGCAGAAAATCTTGTGCATCATATTGGACAAAGCATAACAGGAGATCTGAGGAGGATTTGGAGTTATAAAATTGCTTCGTTTGAAGACTTGTCCGACATAAAGGTTAAGTTTTCTTTATAAAATTTTTGCTTAAGATTAAAAAAATTGTTTATGTATTTTGTGGGTACTAAATTAGTTAACATACAGTGAGGAACAAAGTAGTACTAAGGTTTTTGGTGATCTTGGCACCAATTGCGTGTATTTTGACTACTGAGAGTCAATATGAAAAGTTTGAGGGTTGGACATCCAAAATATATTATGATTTAGCTAATATATATCTAATATATATAAGGGAGAGTTTTCTTTACCATGAAATCAATATAAATCTGCCACGTCTCAAGTTCATCACACTTGGTAATTTGGCTTAGCAGCTCAACACTAACACTTCCATCTCCAACGTTGCAGGATTGAACCTGCCCAGCACCATTTTTTTATTTCTTGCCTTACCATGAAGCCAATATAAAAGTACCACGTGCCAAATTCTTTCATACGCCTTTGCTTGGCTTAGTTGTTATATTTCCATCTCTTACGTCGTGGGATCGAACCTCAACAACATCAGTTTTTATTTTTATTTTTAATTGGGCCCCAATTCAATCCTCTCCTCCTTTTTTTAAAATGTGATCTCATTGATTAAAATATAGATCTCATCATTTATCTTATTTAGTGTTGATTAAAATGGGACATTTCATATTATGTTAAAACAAACTTCTTAAACTGGACAAATAAAATTAAATAGTTGTTTTGATATTTTTCAATGATTATATTTGTGTCAAAAAGAAATTATTTAAAAATATATGGCACCGCATCGTCAGATTAGTACAAACTCAACTGCTTGGCTTGATGGTTGGAGCGTGACATGTCTTGAGTAGGCCTGATGGTTCGAGCTTGACACGTTCATGCTGGACGTCGGGCGTTCAAACCTTAGTAGCAACGTTTTCATTTCTATCCACCTTTACCCCTTAGAATGACCAAGCCAATCATATACCCGCGTGGTCAAATTTATATCAAATTCGATGTTGTATGTCGGACATCGCAAGTTCGAACCTCGATACCAACATTTGCATTTTCCTCTATTTTTACATGTCAACAACAATGAGACTCACCTACAACAATTAATTATTTAGCCGAAAATGCAATTGATCTCAAATTTTATAGGGCAAATTACACTGAGAGACACTAAACTTAAAAAATTACAAAAAAATAGCCCTCATTGTATAGGCATGGTTAGTCGGTGTATATTTGTGTATCATAATGTATATTTTGTGTATAGCTCATGTATAAGTAATATACATTGTATAGAAG
>JBCEWC010016543.1:0-13052 GCA_038996855.1 Solanum aculeatissimum | reverse complement strand
GCGACCGATGAAGTGTGATGACAAGTTTGAGAGGCTTGTTTGGGTTTCCTTCGGGTTCCTCATTCGCCATGTCACGTTTATGCCCTAGGCTTGGGTTGTGACATAAAATTACGTAATTATATTAGAGACATAATTATATTTGTAGTAAAATGGTGTAAAGTTTAGTCACTAATTGTATATCATTTGTTATGTGACTTATACACAAATTAGTGACATTCATTCTTTTGTCTCTATTTATCTATAAAACTATTTATCTACGATAAAAAATTTATCACGAATTATTTATTCTCTGTGACAAATATACTTTTCATCTCAAATTAATATCCTATGCACTAAAACATATTCGTAGAACTTTTTCAATCTACAAACCTTTTCCATCAAAAAGCACATTGACACTAATTATCGAGTAATTTGACTAAAAATATTATATTGTCAATGACACATTAATTTCATTACTAGTATAATAAATAATTCACGACGAATCATTATTTATCATAATATTTAAAAAAAACATCATTCCAAAAATATATAAAAAATACAAACTTGAAAAGAGCATGACAAATACAGGCAAGAAGCAGATGACTCAAACTGAATATTAAAAATATTATGACTATGAGCTCATTTTTGTTCGATTTTCAAATTGATTTTCACCAATGGATTACTAATTAGATGGGGAAACATTTTCAATTTTTTTTTAGATTTTAAGCTTAGTTTCAGATATTGAATTTTTAGACTATTTTGTCGTTCTCCCCGAATTGCTTGAATCAATTCTTGGCTAGATTGTGGTGTGTTGGATACAATTTGGAAGGGGAAGACACTCTTATTAGATTGATTATTTGGCTAATTCGAGGCAAGTGACTTTTTAAACCTTGTTGAGTTTAATTGAACATGGTATCTTCCTTTCTTTGTGTATTTGAGGATTAGTGAAATGATTTAGCAGAAATGATGGGGTAATGGGAAGGTTGATGTGACACTATGTATGAATCGACTCTAGCAGTGGTGCATACTTGCTAAATGATGATGATCCTTTAGTTGACAATGTGGATTGAGCTTTAAATTCCAATTGTTGAGATGTAGAAATGCCACAACCAACTATACAGGTCATGATGGCCCCTACCTTACCCTTGATAGGCAAGTCTAACCCTGGCCCGTAATAGCTAGTAACGAGCACAACAGAAAAAGTTTAACAATTAATTGACATGAAGGAAAACCGACACTAGATATATATACACAATAACAATAGAAAAACACCCCTCCAAAGGACCTGGAAGTCACCTATACAAAACGTCTATTGACACGATATAGTTCAGTGAACTATAATACAAATACAAGGCATGTCTTGAGTCATAAACCATAGCAACTGATATAGAAGGAGACCGGAAGTATCCAAGGACGTCAAATGCTCAACACTACTCTCCGGATATACAAATATCAAAGGAATAGTCAATGTTGCTAGCTCGTGCTAGGACCTGCTCCACGAATGAAATGGAGAAAGTAGGGTTGAATAAAACAATTAAGGTATACAGTAGGCATCATAGGCTGACTTAGTAAGAACAGTAAATAAAGTAGGGTAAACAAAAATATAACTCTACAAGTGTCTAATCACAAGAACTAGGTACACATGCCAATGAGTATGGAAGTAACCAAAGACTGGATGGATGTATAGTTGTGTACATGGATGTACGGCTCTACTTTCTATGCATGTCCCCTAACCAAGGCTCCATAAGCCGAGAAGGTACACCCACACACAATGACAGGGTGAGTAGGTGTAGGGATCTGGGTGTTAAGTTTGAACTGAGCTTGTAACCCAATCATGTGAGCATAACCACGACTCTAACAAAACCACCTAAATAAGCCTTTAACCTAAACTATATACCTCGACTCGGCCTTTAACCCAGGCTACCACTTGGACTTTAACCAAGAAAACTCAGACATTAACCAAGATATCTCAAATTTCAGCTGAGACAACTCAGACTTTAACAATGACAACTCAAACTTTAACAAAGGCTATCTCCTGGACTTTACCAATATAAGGTTAGACGTGGCTAGTGGTCTGCCTTGTCCCTTAGGCCCGGACTAGTCTAAAATGCCCTCTATCATTGTCAACTTTAACTTTATAGTCTTTAACTAGAGGTATACAAAGGAGTAACTCATCCTCATTCACACACTGTCTTAGTGGGCGGACATGAAATCATACGTAAGAAAAGCTCTGGGCTTTATCTGTAAAACATTTATTCAAAGTATCAGGGTGAGAACATCATTCCTCTTATATATGAATAGAAAAATGTGCCAGGGGAAAAATTAAAAGGCTATCTAATAGAAGGAGTAATTGGATCCCCAACTCATTACAACCTATCTAAGGCTAAACTCTACAAACTCTGGTCTGATAGTTCTGCCTACAAGGATGTATGCCTCTCAAGTCACATGGAAACAAACATAATTATCTACCGTACCTGACCAGCATGGGTCTAGGGCATCACCACTCTAAGCCTAGACTAAGGCCCAAAAATAACAGATAATCATAAATACAGTAGATGGTGACTACATAAGTCATACACATTCATAACATGTCAAACAACAATTCTTTCAATCTCTAGTAAGCAGAATAACAACAGATAGTCAGTGTACGATAAAAATAAATTTAGCAATTCCCAAAGGACATTCGACAGGTCAAATCATCATACTATTAGCCCAGATAACCAACAATACAATAGGAAATCAAATGACTAGTCACACGTGTCCTCAACATACCAACAAATAACCTGACAATAACAAATGATAACTAACATACTCATACACAACATGTATGGACTTTAACCCCTTTCACTTCACCCCATTGAATCAACCTCAAAAAGTATTCATATATTCCACTTAGTCTAAGAGAGGGAAGATCGTAACCTACCTGTGGAGGCACATAGTTTGATGGAAAGGAGTATAGACCCTGTGAAGATGGTCCACCCTGAATCCAATCCCTCGGTGCTAAATCTACATCCCAAAAGAATACATTTACATATACATGCTTTTAAAACAAAACTTGACACTTGGACTTCAAAATATGCATACTTGGGCTTGGGAGCCAAACATACTTTCAAATACTCTTATGCATACCTAAAAAGAGTTAAACAAGGTTCATAGTCATGCTTCATGGGCTAAAAGCCAAACATAATTTCAAATTATACCTTATGCATAAGAGTAGCTCCATACATAACATACTTTTCAAATCATAGTGGTGTAAACACCACTGTTAAGCATAGACATAGTGTGATCAGAACTTATCCTTAACCCATACTTGTTCAAAATCATAGTCATAGACATGTTTGGGACTTAGCCCATATCAAAACTTTCATCATAAATAATGAATCATGCATGCAATTCCATGAGGAATAATGTGAATAGAATGGGTAATGGAATTTAACTTTAAATTCAAATTAAGAGTAGTTCATGAGTAATTCAAGTCAAATCTACCTTTAAAACATCATTTGGACAATACCCATGCATATATCAAGAGTATAAGAACATGCATAACTTGATCATAATCAAACCACTAAAACTTCATGAAAATATAAATCAAACCAACTTTAAATCACCTAATTCCTACAGCACATAATCCCAATCAACTAATTACTTCAAAATTTAAAGAACCCAACCTTAATTAAAATTGAAAAATCAACTTTAAGAGGAGGGTTCTTGGGTCTTCATGAATGAAGGGGAATCCATGAATCAAAATCCACATACCTGGAAATTAATCAAAGGAATTGAAAAAGCAAGCAAGCAAGGTGATCTTCCCCAACTTTCTTCAAGCTTTAAAAAATGGAGGTCAAGAGGATTTAGGAAATTACAAAGAGCAATGAGGATGCCACCAATATAACTCTTTCAACTCTCGGTGTATTTTGGTAGATCCCGGATGACTAGAATATTGTAAAATGTAAGTCTCTTTCATAATCATTTCCCTCAAGCCATCTACATCCGGAACACATAGACGATCTCCGTATCGAAGCACACCATCTCCTCCTTGGGAGAAAACCTCAATCTTACCATCGGCAACCAACTTCTTCAATTACACTGAGGAGGGATATAAATCTTGTTTATCCTTAACATCAACTACCAAAGAAGACTCGGATCCACCTTGCACAAAGATTCCACCATCGTCGGCATCGGTTAATCTCACACCCAATATAGCCAAACGGTGCACATCCTTTTTTATCTCTTTCTTTCCCTCATCCACATGAGTTACACTCCCCACAAAAAGTCTACTAAGAGCGTTTGCCACAACATTGGCCTTACTGAGATGATAAATAACACTCATATCATAATCCTTAAGAAGTTCCAACTACCACCTTTGCCTCAAATTAACATCCCTTTGGGTGAACACATATTGTAAACTCTTGTGATCGGTGAACACATCCACATGCACCCTATACAAATAATAACACCAAATTTTCAAGGCAAACATTACCGCCGCTAACTCAAGATCATGAGTCAAATTATTTTGTTCATGCACCTTCAATTATTGAGAAGCATAGGCTATCACCTTACCATGTTTCATAAGCACACAACCCAACCCAATACATGATGCATCACAATAAACTACAAACCCATCCAAACCATTTGGCAAAGTCAAAACCGGAGTTGATATAAGTCGATCCTTCAATGTTTGGAAACTTTTCTCAAATTAATTTTTCCACACAAACTTGGCTTTCTTTTGAGTCAATTTGGTTAATGGAGATGCTATAGATGAAAACCCTTCAACAAACCTTCTATAATAGTCGGCCAAACCAAGGAAACTACGAATATCCGAAGGAGTCAATGGTCTAGGACAATCCCTTACCACTTTGGTTTTCTTAGGATCAACCTTGATGCAACAACCCGACACTACATGACCAAGGAAGGAAACTTCTCCCAACCAAAACTGACACTTGTTAAATTTGGCATACAATTTCTTCTCCCTCAAAGTTTGGAGAGTCAACCTCAAATGACCCATATGCTCTTGCTCACTACGGGAATAGATCAAGATATCATCAACAAGACCATCAAAAAATTATCAAGAAATAACTTGAACACCCGATTCATAAGATCCATAAATATCGTCGGAGCATTAGTCAACCCAAAAGACATCACCAAAAATTCAAAATGCTTGTAACGAGTCTGAAAAGCCGTCTTGGAAATATCACACTCCCTTACTTTCAATTGATGACAACCCAAACGAAGATCTATTTTGGAGAAAGGAGTAGCCCCTTGAAGTTGGTCAAACAAATTATCAATTCTAGGCAACGAGTACCTATTCTTAATGGTCACCTTGTTCAATTGCCTATAATCAATTCACATCAGAATAGACCCTTCCTTTTCCCTCACAAAAAACACCGGAGCACGCCAAGGTGAAATTCTAGGTCTAATATACCTTTTCTCTATCAAATCCTTCAATTGGTCTTTCAACTCTTTTAACTCCGCCGGGCCATACGATATGGGGGAATGAAAATGGGTTGAGTATCCGAAAGAAGGTCTATACCAAAATCCACTTCTCTATCGGGAGAGATGTCAGGAAAATCCTTGGGAAACACATCGGGGAAGTCTTTCACCACCGAAACCGATTCAAGCTGGATTCACCCTCCATATCTCTAACCCGCACAATATGATATATACACCCTTTCCCAATCATTCTCCGGGCCTTAAGGTAGGAAATAAACCTACCCTTGATCACAGAATTGTTACCCTCCCACTCTAATACCGGTTCATTGGGGACATGGAACTTGACCCGCCTATTTTTACAATCTATATAGGCATATGATGCATGCAACCAATCCATCCCAAGAATGACATCAATATCATACATTTCAAGTTCTACAAGACCACCAGGGAATAATTTATGCTACGACATGGACAACTCCTATACACTTTCCGGGACACAATAGAATCACCCACGGGAGTATACACCGAATAATGTTCCCTCAAAGTCTCAAAATTCACATCAAATTTAATAGCCAACAAAGGAGTCACAAAAAATAAATTCGCACCTGGATCAAGTAAAGCATAAGCATCAAAGTTAAAGATTTTCAACATACCCGTGATGACATTCAGAGCTTCCTCTACTTCTTGGCGGGCATGGAGAACATAGAATCGGTTGTTCCTTGGAGCACCAACAATCGGAGCCTTTGGCGGCCCTTAACCATAGGGAGCCACTTGACCCTTCTTGGCACCCTTAGGACAATTGGATACCTTGTGGTCCAATATACCGCATCCATAGCAAACACCCGAAAGCTTCCTACAATCACCCACATGATGTTTTCCAAAATGGAACAAAGAGGAAATCGTGGACCACCCCCAACTTGGGCCTTAGGAGGAGGAACCTTAGTAGCAAGTCTCTTGTTAGAACCTTGGCCTTGTTGGAAATGGCCAAATCCACCACCCTTGACGTTGGAGAACCCACCATCAAGTCGGGCCCTCATAGCCTCATGTACCCTTCTCTCTTTCAACTTTTCACCCTCGATTTGTTTGGCATAAGTCATGAGCCTCGAAATGTCCATCTCCTTAATAAGCATGGTCGTTCGGCACTCCTTCACAACCAAATTCGATACACCTGAGATGAACTTGTGCATTCTTTCACGGGGATCCGAGACAAGCATAGGAGAATACTTAGCGAGCTTTGAGAACTTGAGGGCATAGTCCCTCACGGTCATGTTACCCTGTCGGAGATTTATGAATTCGGTCATCTTAGCCTCTCTAAGCTCAAGAGGGAAGAACCGATAAAGAAAAGCCACTTTGAATTCATCCCATCCAACCTTAAAATCTATCACCCTCTCAATAAGCCATTGATTATACCATACTTGTGCCACATCTTTGAGTTGGTAAGCCGCCAACTCCGCCTTCTCTTCTGAACTAACCCCCATAATTGTCAACACTTTGGTGAGTTCATTAATGAACTCTTAAGAATCCTCATCAACCTTAGAGACATAAAATTCTGGAGGGTTCATACGGCTGAAATCCCTCACCCTTGAGGCCGGAGTAGTGACATTGACCGGGTTGACAGGCCGAGCTTAGTTGGCCACAACTTGGGCCAACAAAGAGACGATATTCCTAAACTCATCATGGTACACCTGTTCCTCAACCGGTGCCCTGGGGAGCTTATTCCTCAACTTCGGGAGTCTAACGGGGAAAGGTAGCTCTTCTGGGAGGTATTTTCTAAAAGAACGACAAAATACCATGAGTTTAGAGCAATTTCATACGGTAATAGGGCACAATACAAGAGACAATGAAGTGATAAGTTCCTAAAACGTCATCATAGCCTCTCTCTCATAGGTATGGTGTGTATCACAACCATGAACGAGACTCTACGTGACGTAGCATGTTGGACTCCGAGGATCATTACAAACCTAGGGCTTTGATACCATCTTTGTCACGACCCAGATAGGGGGCCTAGATGTGACATGGCAAAGGAGAACCCAAAAGTCCTTGATCAAGCCATCATAGCATCATCACACATATCATCAGTTCGGAATCGCGAAAGCTAAACACATAACATATAAGTTCTAAGGGATTCGAGGCTTAGGACTCAAGTTGTGGGGATGTTGTCAGGAATGGGATAAGATGGATTCACATAGCACATAAAAATTATCTCTAAGGGACGGGTAAGTAGGATTCAAACTATGGGGGCACACCGGGATTATTGGACTTTCCACATAAGCACATAATCAATCACAACTCCCAACAATGAACCAAAGTTCACTAAAAGATATTTTGAAGGTGTCCAACTTTTTATGGAACTTCTTCAATCTCACTTTGATCGAAATTCTAAGATTTGATGTCCATGTTAAGACTGTTTAAATATAAATTTTCACTATGTGCTATCATGGTTGTCTCTTCATTGAGGTCAGGTAAATTGGATCCTTCTATGATAAGTATGCCTGGCATATGGATTAGGTTGGCGCAACATAATTTCATGAGAGAGCCATGTTAAGACAAAGGAATATAGATAAGGAATGTAGTGCTTTGTTCAATTTGAAGATTTGGTGGTTGGTTCAGATTTACTCTTGGCTTTACTAGGTAATAGGTCAAAATGGCTTCATAGTAATGTAAGAAACGGAGGGGGGAGGGGGGGTCATTTTGGTGACTATGTAGTGGTTTTTTAGGGTGTTGATTTTGGTTGGTTCATAGGTTAGTTTATGAATTGGGACTCACTCTTGGATTGTAAATATTTCTCCATCTTGGTTCAAAAGTTTGGTTCTTGGTTATATATTTTATGGTAATATCCCCGAAAGTAATAAGCCCGCTTTGAAGGGAAACTACTAACTTTGGAATTGGTACATCAAACTATTCCCACCAATGTTTAAGGGTGCCGGTAAATCCAGCAATAACTCTGTTAGCATCTTGCTTATCAGAGAAGTTGGAGTGAGCAAAAGTCTTAGCCAGGGATCTTATTTGCAGGTAGTCTGACTCTAGGTTCACAAGGTAAGCCGCACATGTGGCAAGTGTGGCAAACTACACTTGGGAAGATTCCATGAGGGAGGAGATGTATGCTACAATTGTGGCCAAATGGGTCATTTTCAGAGAGATTGTCCGATGTGGGCTGACAAGGTATAATCTTCTACACCGACATCACCGACTAGAGGGAATCAAAAGGGTGTTATTTCTAACACAAGTGGGGCTACAAACCATTTGTATGCCATGGGAACTCACCAATATTAGGAATTTATACCAGATGTTGTGACGAGTATGCTTCGAGTCTTTACCTTTGATTGTTATGCATTACTTGATTTGGCTGCCACATTGTCTTTTGTAACTCCTTAAATTGCCAATAGGGGCATTGCTGAGTTTGTTTCTAATTTTCCAAATTGCTAACAAGTTATAGTTGAGCATCAAAGGCCATGTGGAATAGCTCAGAATTTTGAGATTCCAGGATGGAAATGGGAGATGATCAATATGGAATTCGTTATAGGCTTACCGAGGTCTCGAAGGTAGAATGATTCGATTTGGGTGATAGTTAATAGAATGACTAAATTTGTGCACTTTTTTTTAATAAAGATGACTAACACAATCAAGGATTATTCCCGACTATACATAAGAGAGATTGTTAGACTGCATGGAGGTCCTTTTTCTATCATCTCAGATAGAGGAGCCCAATTCACTGCATCATTTTGGAGATCTTTCTAGAAAGTCTTGGGTTCAAAGGTGAATCTTAGGACTGATTTTCACCCACAAACAAATGGTTAGGGAGAGCATACAATTCAGAACTTGGAGGATATATTAAGAGCCTGCGTCATTGACTTCAAAGGAAATTGGGATGACCATTTACCTCTGATTGAGATCGCCTACAATAATAGTTTCCATTCGAGTATTCAGATGGCTCTCTATGAGGCTCTTTATGGGAGTAGATGTAGATCACCGATTAGTTGGGTTGAGGTAGGTGAAGCAGAGTTGGTTGAACCAGACATGGTTCATCAAGCCATGGAGAAAGTGAAGATCATCCGAGAAAGATTGAAGACTGCACAGAGTAGACAAAAATCCTACACCGATGTTAGAAGAAGAGACTTAGTGTTTGAAGTCAAAAATTGGGTGTATTTTAAGGTATCACCAATGAAAGGTGTGATCCAATTAGGGAATAAAGGGAAGTTGAGTCCGAGGTACATTGGACCTTACCAGATTATGAAAAGGATAGGCAATATGGATTATAAGTTGGAGCTACCACCAGAGTTAGAGTTCATCCATCTGGTCTTCCATATTTCCATGAATAAGAAGTGTTTTGGAGATCCGCAGTTGATTGTACCTGTAGAGAGTATTAGAGTTAAGAAAAATTTGAGTTATGAAGAAATCCCTGTTCAAATCGTTGATCATCAGATCCGCAAGTTGAGGACTAAAGAGATTGCATCTGTCAAAGTGTTGTGGAGAAATTAGTTTATAGAAGAAGCTACGTGGGAAGCTGAAGCGGATATCAAGGCCATGTACCTCCGTTTGTTCCCACCCACTGATGATGAGAGATTTGATGGTAATGATTCCTTCTTAATCTCTTCAGTCTTGTTTTATTCTGAGTTTGACTAACAATAGTGTTCGAGAGTTTGATTAATAATTGAACTCATTTGTTGATTGTTTATTTGCCTTGTTACAAAATTAACTAATTGCATAAGTGATTGTGAGTTGCTTTGATTGTTGGAGTCCGTGATAGGACTTGTGCCTTAATTAGGTTCCTAGGTTTCTCGCCATTTGAGGACAAATGATCCCTAAGGGGAAACAATGTAACACCCAAGAAAATTTTCAAGTGAAACAGGTCGTCAGACCTTGTTCTATGAAAGCGTTTACGAGTCGTAGATTGGTTTATGGCCCATGGACCAGGTTATAAAAAGTTGTTCCAAAAGCTAAATATTTTGGCTAAGTAAGAAATGGAGTCCACGAGAAGGAACACGAGTCGTGATATGTTCCACGAGCCATATGTTGAGTCATAAATAGTTGATGAAAACAATATTTTTGTTTATTTTTCCACGAGAGTGAAACACGACCCATGACCTATTCCATGACTTGTTTGGGAGGTTTTATATAAAGTTCAAGAAACTAATATTTTGATTTGATTTTCCATGAGAGTGAACCACTAGCCGTAACATGTTCCACGATATGTGAGTCGATACGTATTAGGTTCTAAAAACCAATATTTTGGTTTGATTTTCCATGATAGAGGACCATGACCCATGACCTATTTCACGGTCCATAAAAACGGGTTTTGTGGTCCACTTCGACAGCTTTTCTAGAAGGAAAAAATTGAATTTTCCAACTTTTTTTTAATAAACCCATGATGTTTTGGGATCTATTAAGAGTCCTTATCAGTAACCTAAGGGTAATTTTCCCTCATTCGACACTTAAACTCTTTGAGAGCAAAAAGATTGGAGGAGAATGACTAGGGCTTCCAAATTTCCAACAGTGGTCCTTTGAATTGTGACTGTTCTTCAGTTCCCAGGTATGTAAGTCTTAATTAAAGCAGGGATTGTTCTCCTATGTGCGCTTAATGATGATGATAATAAGATTGTGACTTAATTGAATCCTTATGAAGGTTTTGTTGAGATTTTCCTTATGAATTTATATATATATTTCACATTCTTGATGATCATCATAAACTTGTTTTACTGAACAAATATTTTATATAAGTTATTGTACAAACCCTACATGTTTCTTAATAAAATATTGTGCGAATGAACCTAGGGATTGAGTCTAAACCCTTTAATTGAGGATAATGATGGTGATTGTGATAGTGATTGAGTACGATGATATGTTCATAGAAGTTTATGGTCCCATGAGTCTGCATATTTGAACCCTAAAGGTTGGTCTAAATTGATAGATTGAATTGAAAAAGAAATTGATGAGTTAAAAGAGTTTATTAAGGGACTCAATGAGTTGTTGATTGGAGTGGTTGAGGTCTTATGAGCACTAAGTCTTTGGAGGAGTATCGAGCACTGAGTCGAGTTAGAGTAAGTCCAACTCGAACTCCAGAACTATGCCGCTAAGCATAGGATAGGATTGAAATTATTGAGTTGGATGTTTCCTCTTGATACGTCCTTGAAAGAATAGAGGACTCATTTGATTTGATCTGATCCATTGCGGATCGATTCCTTATTTATCCTTGTAAGTACTGAACGGTTGCGGCAACATCAACGAGATTTTTGTACAATCACTGGCTCATAGAAACTCTTGATAGGTTCTATACTGATAGTACTCTGACCTGATTTGATCAGATTGATTTGATCGTATTGATTGGTCATTGTCTACTCTTTACTCTTGTATTAAATTAACCTCTGAAATCTTAATTTTAACATTTTTGAGTTATTGTTATTCTACTGTATCTGTTTCACTCAACTATTTTACATACCATTATATTCCATGTACTGATACCCATTTGGGCCTGCATCTTTTGATGATGCAGAGACAGGTGCTAGAGATCATCAACATGCTCTCTGTTAAAGATCTTCTTCTTATTTCAGCTGATTGGTGAGTCCTCCTTGAGTTCGGGGATGACTATTATTTCATCTAGCTTTTGAGTTAGTCTTTTGATTTGCTTTTCTTTTTATTGGAGGTAGCCATGGACCTATTACTGGCACCATTGTCTAGATGATATAGGCTTCATAGACTAGAGTCAATTCGTTGATTGGATATTGATTTGAGCTAGTTCTATTCATACTATCCCATTTACATGATTTGATTCTTCTTATATTGAGTCTACATTCTATTTTTCTTAGGTCTTCCGTTGATGTGTTATTTATTAATTGAATGGATGTGATGAGGCTTAGTGGTTCACTTGGGGACTAGCAATAGGGTACCCTCCTGAGGTGTGACAACTATGTTAAGTGCCTGATAAAAGACTTTGCAATAGACAAATTGTCATTTACTATCTTTTCCTCATACAATTTATTTTAATTAATATTCTAATATTAGGACTTTAAAATTTATTAAAATTCTTATTGGATCTAGGAAATAAATCCCAATATTTAATACCTCTAAACAAATGAAAATCTTACTTTGATATGAAATATAATATTTTTAAAGTATGTAAATAATATATAAATATATATATATATATGTAACGACCCGACAATTTTCGAAAACTCTTATTGTTGGTCTTGTATGGTATTATAATGGTTGTGGTTGAAGTTTGGTGGCCACAGGTTGAGTTTAAGTAGCCGAACGCAAAATGGGTCGTTTTGGGGCCTAGAGAGGTCGTTTGGTCAGTGAACTTCACAGAACCATAACTTTTGATGTAGATTTAACCGTGTGGACTACTACATATCAAATTGCAGCTCTTTGAATTATATTTGCAACACAACTGGTTTCACTAAATTCCAAGTTCGTATGAGAATGTTATGGCCTAATGAGTGAGACTGCCTGGAATTCGAAAGACACTGGAAAGGGGCCCTGAATATGGCCCAAGGCATGTGAGAAGGATGCTGAAATTTTTTACGGTCCATTTGGGGTTCTGTGAGATGGTCCAGAGAGCTGGTGGTGGCAAAGACCCACCCCAAAAACTAAGTTAGGGTACACGGACCACCCCACGGTCCGTGAGACCTCAAACGGACCGTTTGGTG
>JBCEWC010016542.1:0-13053 GCA_038996855.1 Solanum aculeatissimum | reverse complement strand
AAAAAATTTGAAGTTTGATTTTTGAAAATTTGAAAACTATTTAAAGTTTAAATTTTATCAAACTTTAAAAAAAAAAAGTTTGAAGTTTGAAAATTTTAAAAAATTTATATATTTTAAAAATTGACAATAATAAATTGAACTTTTATTAAATACAAGTATACAACTTTAAATTCAAACTTTAACCATTTTTTTTTAAATACCTGACAATACCGGATATCGAACCGTTTCAGTCCGGCTCCGGACTATACCGGACCGGGAAGGTAAGGAGTCAAATTATCAGAATTCCCAGTCCCGGGACCGTTCTGGTTCCGGATGCTTTCGGTACCCTGATAGACCAGTATCGGTCCGATTCCGATAAATACCGGTCCGGTGGTGCCAATACCGGTTCCGATGCCTGCCATAGGTGTAAGTCATTTCTATGTTTCTGCAGTTATTTTGTTGATTTGAGCAGATTCTTAGCGATCTCAAGCCATTTGTGACTTGTTGGGATTGTTGGTAGAGTTATTAGGTGAGTTGTCTGTGATTTATGTGAGTTTTGAACTAAACAAGAAGTTATAACTATAAAAATGAGTTTATTGATAAAGTCCTAGTAAATAGTCTCGAAATGAAATTTTGATGGTTCCATCAGTTCTGAAATGGCCAAATTAGGCTAGGAGCGTGGTTGGATCGAGGGTTGGGGGTCCCAATATGAGTTTAATTCAGAAATTGCAAAATCAGTTCAATTGGAGGTTAAAAAATGGTTTTCTATAAAACCTAGGTAAACATTCTCCGAATAGAAATATTATGGCTTGGTCAGCTCCGGAACGTCGAATATAGCCTAAAATGACTATTTGTTGAATGGTGGGGACTTCGAGGTGCATTTTAACCCACTCGGTTCTTTTAGCAAAAATTAGCTAGAAAAAAGTGAGGCCCTCATGTCACGACCTAAAATGGGTCACGACTAAGGAAAATGAAATGAAGCGGAAGTCAACACAACATAACATCAAATATCCCCAAAACCTGGAGTCATGAGTATTACAAGAGTATCTAAATACAGTATTGACGAGAAAAATACATTTGTCTCAAGAAAATACAAGACTATCTCATAATATCTGATACATAATCTGATAGAGAAAAGAAATGAAAGATGATCCAGAGATCCACGGCGACTCAAAGTCTGAGCCTCACCGTAAATATCTAGTTAATATCCACAGTACTTTGATATAATGATCAACTACCCTGTCCAGAACCATGTGTGCGATCTGTAGAGATGAAACAAAGTAAGGGTGAATACACTGAAATGTACCCAATAGGTTCAACCGGCTGGGTAAGAGAAATCAAATAAGTATGTAATAATAAAAAATACTAGACCTATATAAAAAATGTTATTACACAATAAGAATATACAATAAGCCTTATAAGATCTCCCACATGTCCAGTATTATAACACCATAATCAATAACCACACAGTATATGAAATGGCATCAGTCATGCATCAGGTATCTCGTGACCATGCCACCTCTTCGTGGTGTAGAGTATTACAATGTCTCATCCTTGCCACCTACTCGCGTTCAAGGGAAATTACAATATCTCATCCTTTCCACCCAATCGCGGTCAAGGGATTATATAGAGTAATTCTCACCCTTACCTCCTACTCGGGTCAAGGGGTTAGTACAACTGTGGAGCATATTACCCTTGCCTCCTACTCGGGTCAAGGAATGGTATGATGCAACATGATACAAACACAAGGTAATGCTAACTACTCAAATATGTGCATAAACATAATAACATCATAATGAGAGTAAAACATTATAAGTCTCACAAGGCATGAAATATAATATCAAGTATCACCAGGTATCACAATATATCAACTAGACATAACCATTTTGATCATCAGACATACCATATATATATATATAAATGTATATTTATACCGAACCTCACTAATCCTTACAATATAAATCCATCATCAGTAAATCTAGTTAACAAGTATAGCACAAGTAGCAGACCTTACTCGTCCCCAATATACGTCTACATCATAATTAGATCCAAAAGTCACATTAAGATGAATATCAGACCTTACTCATCCACAAGGTATGCGTTTACCAAAATGTTTTTCAAACCATTGTTACAATCATCAACTTATCACGACAACATTTCAAAGGATCTTAATCCACAAGTATCTCTCTCATATTAACAATAGAATCATAATTACCCATAATTCAGCTTAACCGACATCACATTTCCATCAATATCACATCTCATCAACATAATTACTCATGAATTAGTCTAGATCACACAATTACCATATAAACATGATTAGTAACTCAAATCAAGTCCCAACAAGGTTAGCCAAACCTACCTCAATGTTGAAACCGCACTCGGACAAGCTTTCAATCAACTCAAGCCTCCAAATAATCCTCAGATTGACCAATCACTATCAAAATCAAATACTATGCATCAAAGGAAGTATTTTGATACCCATATTGGCAAGTTTAGGCTTAGGGGCAAAATGGTCAATTTTAGAATTAAAAATCAAAGTACCCGAATCTGAAAAATAATTTTAAAATCAAGTCTTACACAAAAAATGGAGCTCATGGGTGAAAATCTCACAAAAATCAAGCTTAAAACATAGAAGAAATCAACATTCAAAGTTTGAAAATCATAATCTAAAAATACCTAATTTTGGACATTAAAAATCGTAAAATTTAAGTTAAAATCAACATAAAACTTATAAAAAATGATCAATAAAATATTAAAATCACTTGGCCAAAATATCTCTTCGAAATTATCTTCTCAAAATTGCCTCAAAAAGCACCAAGTAATGACATGCTCAGAAGACAACTATGGGACAACCTTCTTCATTATGCCAATACTAGTCTACCATGGTGTACTGTGGAGATTTTATTGTCATTACCTCTCTTGAAGAAAAGATGGGTGGTGTTCCTTACAACATGAATAAAAGTTTTGAATTCATTAGAGTTATTGAAACTTGTGGTCTTATGGATCTTGGATTCAGTGGTTAAAGGTTTACTTAGTCCAATTTGAGAGGGATATTTAGCAGAATATGGAAAAGACTTGGCAGGGCTATGGTCAATGACATTTGGTTGGATATCATGCCTCATACTTCCATTACCTATTTGCCTTTTGTAGGGTCGGACCACTGCCCCTTTTTGATGGAAATGATGGACAAGCAAAAGCCTTCTATCAATTATTTTAAGTTTTTAAATTATTGGACTGATCATCTATCTTTTTTAGAATTGGTTAAAAAGAGCTAGGAAAAAGATATAGATGGCAATCCTATGGGAATCTTTCATCAGAAAATGAAGAGATTAACTTCAATTCTCAGTAACTGGTCAAGAGCAATGTTTGGAGACATCTATGTTAAAGTTAAAGAGTATGAGGAACTGATTAGAGTGGCTGAAGATAATCATATCACCAACAATACTGAAGTCAGCAGACCAAACCTCCATGCCCTCAATGCTGAGTATATCAAGTTTTTGAAATTGGAGGATTCCATCCTCAGACAGAAAACTCAATTATAGTAGTTTAAGGAGGGTGACAAGAATTCCAAATCCTTCCATGTCCTCATTAGAGGTAGAAGAAGGAGGCTCAATGTTCATAAATTCAGAATGATGAAGGCACCTGGTTAGAAGGTGATGATAATATTGCAAATGTTGTCTGTGAGCACTTCCAACATCTTTTCACTAATGAGGATAAGTTTATCCCTGTGGAGGTTTTAAACTGTCTTCCTAGGATGGTTACTAATGAGCAAAATAGGGAACTCCAAACTATGTCCAATATGGATGAGTTAAGGAGGGTTGTTTTTTCCATGAATCCTAACTCAGCTATTGGTCCTAGTGGCATGAATAGTTATTTTTTTTAGACTTGTTGGTGCATTATTAACATTGATCTGCTTGTTATTGTCTAGTCCTTTTTCTATAGACACATTATGCCTAAGTTTTTTTCTTATACCTATTTGGTTCTACTCCCAAAAGTGGACCATCCTAATAAACTGTCAGATTTTAGACGTGTTAGTGTCAACAACTTCATCAATAAAATCATCTCCGAAATTCTTTGTCTCAGGCTCTCCCATATTCTCCCTAAACTTATATCTCCTAATCAATATGGCTTTGTCAAGAATAGGCATATTTCTAAGAATGGCATGTTGCCTCAGGAGATCAACCATGATGCCTCCCAAGCTACACCTCCTTTTTGAAGGTTTAAGTAGTCGTTGTTAAGATATATAACCTAATCGAGGTTAGGGTCTATCCCACAGGGAATATGGTAGACTCAGAGTAATTTCAAGCAAATCGAGTGAATTAACCTACTTATCTCCCAAAAGGGGGGGGGGGGGGGGTTGTAATTGCAATAAATAAATCTAAACTAGAAGTGCATGTGGTGATATCAGTAGAAGAAGTAACTAGGGTATTGTGTTCCCCATGATTCCCTAACTTGGTATATCCAGATAATTATAACCTTTTCAAATATGTAGCATGCAGAACGGTAAGTTAAGTTCACCAAATCGTTTGATCCAAGTGAGAGGCGAATTTTACTATGTGATTTGATCCATCTCCGCAGTGTGACATTACTGACCCTTACCTATTGTTCCAGTACAACCTTCCCTTGATCCAGTTCGGTTGATTAGACGAGAAAAGGACTTAGAATCTTGTTAACTATTCCCTTTTCTCATTCCTTATCATTTTGATCAAGTCGATAAGAATAAGGGCAGGTTCTAACATTAGGCATCCGTTAAAAAATATTCACAGCGAAGAAAATAGTTAATACATGCATGCTCACTTTTCAATGATTACGGATTATCCGGATTTTACGTTGTTAGTTCATAATAGTTTCCAAAACCCTAATTGTGGATTTAGCTAAGCATGATCATTGTAGATGAAGAAATCATGTTAAGAAATAGCATAATTAATCAATTACAATGATGAAGTTAAAAATAATAAATCACAATGTATAAAATCAATGTAAAAATCACAAAACTAAGAGTTTTTCAAGTGTTTCTCTACTATTTTTTCCTATCTGATATGTCCTCTCTCCTAAAAAAACCTAAAAGCCTATTTATAATAATAAAAAACCAAATTCAAAATGAAATAGGAAAACAGAGTCGACAGGTATTATGACTAGGGTTATTAGTCGTACAATATTCCATGGCCCGTACTAGGGCTTCGTAGTCTTCATCCTTCAAAATTGTCCATCACTTCCACAAGATCTTTCTACGGGTTGTATTTAGACTTACGACCCGTGAAGGGTTTCGTCTGAGCAATTTTCTGAAACTTCTCCAATTCTGATCCTCAGGACACAGAACCTAATCCATGACTCATATCAACTTCTACGGCTCGTGTGTTCATCTGTGGTTTCAATATTTGAAAATAGGCCCTTTACTATATCTCAACCATGAAATCATTCTACGGCTCATGGAAGTATCCACGACCCATATAGTGTCTCGTATATCCTCAAAAAGCATCAATTCTACAGAATTTGGCCAAAATCCAGCCAACTCTTATAATTTTGCAAAAATAAACATAAAAACACATCAAACCCACTAACATCGCTTTGAGAACATAAAAAATTCAAAGTTTTAAGCATCAAAAGTTTTGTATTTTGGCACATCAACACACTCAACTTAAAATTGTTGTTTGTCCTCAAGCGACAGACTCAATCTAAATAAGCCATATAGCAACACACAAACCTCAGTCAAATGGCATACATCATCAAAAAATCAAACACAGATACCCAAACTACCACCTGAGTGCATATCAGATAGTCATTAAACAAACCAATGCAGATCAATACACATGACAGTGCAACTATTACAAGCAAGGTAACCATAGATAAGCCACAATCACTGAAATAGCCTAGAATCAACATTGTAATGTAATCGCCCTCACCAGAAAGAAGTCTCATATTCCACTCATGATAGTATTTTCAGATTAAATGCTTGGCACTAAACAAAATCATTCACTCTCACAACATATATTCAAATAATGTGCTCAATACCATATGTTTGCCCTTGTACTCACGACTATGACCTTCGACTACTTGGACTATGATCACTATAGGACTTTTGTGGCTTGTAACGTAGGATCGGCGGGCTTTGGTATGATGTTGTGGGAACATAGTGACTAATTTCCCTCCTTGACACAATACTATTCTACACTTTTGCCCTACCAACACGGTCATTTTTTACTCATTCTCTCTTTCGCCCATTTCAAGCCTTTTGGGTGCCTTACTCTTATTTTTAGCTCATTGCCTTTTATTTTTCACATGCTTTTTATTTTTAGCTCATCGTTTAGGCATCTATATATTTTTCTTGCACCCAAAACACATTTTTCTTCCTTTTTCATGTATCACTAGCTCCCACCCTATTTATTGTGATTTCCTTACACCAACCGCCCTCAACTTAGGCTTTTGGCCTGAGTTGAGGTGCACAATATTCAACCTACGAACTAGGGCCACTTTTGAAGCCACCCTCAACTTAAGATTTTTGCCTTAGTCAAGGTACACAATGTTCAATGAAGGACCAGGGCTAATTTTAGGATTTCACATTCAACAAGGCTTGGTTACTTAGGTGTTTGCAAAGAAAAGGGTACACTTTAAGCTCAAACATTCAGATCAAGGGATACACAATACATTTGATTGGTTATTTAGGCTAAGTGGACTAATATAAACAATGGTCTAAGATCATTTTCTAACCAACTAATCTACAGCCTCAATCAGAGTAACAAGGCAAGTTCTGAATTGAAACACAATATAAAAATTATGCAAGTACGCTCACACACTCTTGACACTGATTACACTATCAATACAGACTCTCAGATCATGATTTTCATCAAAATTTAACCTCACTTATTAGAAAAAGCACTACTATCAATATCACATGGTTGTTATCAGAACTACCTAAAACAAAAATTTGATAGGTATCTTTTTTTCAACAAAACTATATGCTACAGATGTTAGTACAATATGTTATTAATACTAGTTATACATCCTAAACATGTCGGTTCAACAGAAAGTAAAAGTCCTTGGGGAAAGAACACAGGCAAGAAAATACCTCAGACTCAAAAATTGGAATAGTTATAGTTCTTGGCTACTCAAACTTCACCGAGGCCTATAACTACCCACATTCCATCAAAAAAGATTTGAAATGTCCTCAATACATAAAGTATCGAAGTATAGGGGTTAAAAACATACCTAGGTGCTTAAGATCCAATGTGTTTGGGTTGCCTCCCAAGTAGCACCTGATTTATTATTGTGGCATGACTGAGACCACTTGATTACTCAGACTTTATCAAGGTCCCAAACTTCTATCTTCAGGTCATTTGGACTCTTCATCGACTAATAGATATTGAAGACCACTTCTTCGTAATTCAATCAAAAGTTGAGATGGTCTGATTCTATATCCACTAGTGTTCGCCTAGTGGCTAGAAAGGGTCTTCCCAAGATGATTGGGACTTCAAAGTTGACTTTCCAATCAAGGATCACAAAGTCTACAGGGAATATAAATTTCTCTACTTTGACAAGGACATCATATTATATCCCCATAAGCTTTTTCATTGTCCTATTAGCCATCAACAACCACATGTTTGTAGGAGTAAGGGCTCCCAATCCTAGCTTCCTGAATACTACAAGAGGCATTAAATTGATGTTGGCGCTAAGATCACATAATACCTTTGCGAACTCAACATCTCCAATAGTACAGGGTATGGTGAATGCTCTGGGATCTTCTCGTTTCTGCACTAAGGACCTTGTGGATATCGCACTACAATATTGAAGTTCTTGAGAGAGCTCCTAACTCACAATCAACTTTTTTAGTGACCAAGTCCTTCAAGAACTTTGCATAGCCGAGCATCTTTTCTAGTGCTTCAATGAAAGAAATATTGATGGAGAGTTACTTAAGCATGGAGATAAAGTGCTAGAATTTACCTTCCTCTTTCTTCTTTTGAGTCTCTAAGGGAAAGGAGGAAGAGGTGTGGCATTACTGCAGCATCACTCTCCCCATCCTTGGCACGAGCATCTCCAATCTCTACATCCTTGCTCTTGACCATCTCCCTACAAACATCATCATCAACAACTGATATTAGAGGGATAATGGTTTGTTTGCTACCACGAGTAGTCGCTGCCATACATTGTCCCTCATTCTCTGGGTTCTAAACTATGTTGTTGGGCAATGTACCTTTCTGGCGCTAGTTCAATTGAGTCAACATTTGATCGAACTATTGCTCCAGCTGCTTGATAATAATAGAATAAGACTCGATTTTTTTATTAATATTAGAGATGTCAAATTTCATCCCCTTTAGTGTCTCATATTGAGAGTTAGCCTTTTTCAATAGTTGATCAAACATCTCCTCAAACTGTGAGCTACCAGCCCCTGAGTCATGATTATATAGAGGAACATACTAACCATTTCTGTAACCATCTTTGTGGCCCCAATCAGCATCTCTATCCTTGCCCCTATTTTTCTCATAGTAACTACCTCGATTTTTGTCTCTAAAAGCATTGCCTCTACTGTAGTTCTGACCTTGGTTTCCTTGACCTTGGCGCCAAAGTTCTGATTGGACCATTAGGCGTTAGTCCAGAAACCTGCCATCTAATCAGTAACAAAGCAAGTGTCCTCCTTATAGTAAGGTTCCTCGTACATGGGTGCTCATTGAGGTTGATAAGTTACTACATTCATACAGTTTTGGTTCTGCTTCATCAACAACTCCATATTGGTACTGATCTGCGCAAGCTATTGCATCACATCTTCATTTATCATTGTCCGTGCCAAGTTAGTACTTACTAAGAATGAGTTTTTGGTAGTTGACTTATCTCTTCCCTCCATGCACGATTCATCTTGACCACTCTTTCCAACCTTTGAGCAACCTCCTGAAATGGATGATCTAAAAATGAGCCTCCCATGATAGTGTCAACGACAGCTTGGCTATTTTCATCCAGGGCTCGATAGACGATTTCCACCAGGGTTTCATCAACAATCTTGTGGTTAGAGACAATTTTTAGACACTTTGTGAACCTCTCCCACGTAGTACTGATCAAATCACCAGGCAATTGCTCGAAGTTATTGATTTGATCCTTCAACTTTAACTTCTTTGACCTTGGAAAGAACCTTTCTAAAAAGGCCTTCTGTAGTTCTACCCAACTAGTAATTGAACTCTATGGGAGCTTGGATAACCATAACGTTGCATTACCTGTCATAAACAATGGGAATATAAGAAGCCCAATGGCATTTATGGATAGATTTTGGCTTTCCATCTTGCTCTTGTAAACGAAGATAACTTTGTATAGATGGTTATGCAGATCCTCTGATGGTAAGCCTGAAAACAACCTGTAATATTTTAGCATTTGAAGTAATCCATTTGAAATGAAGAACCTTGTGTGATCAACCAGTGGAGGTAACACAATTGCTCCAGTGACATACATTTCCATAAGATCAAGCCGATATTGATTCCATGTGTTAGCTATGGCTTGAAGATCCTATAGAAGTGGAGGTGGGTTATTATCATTGTTTGCGTTCAGTATTGCATTCACGGCATCATTAGCAGGGTTGTTTGCATTATTCTGGGTCATTCTTCTTAGTGTCTTTTGGATCTCAGGGTCAAACGAAGTCAAGGGATTGCCTCAACTATAAGTGTTGTGCATACACAACACCTACACATTGAAAAAACAAAAACAAAAAAACCATAAAATGAGGGAAATAAGGATTAATTCCATATTTACTCAAATTAAACCACTCTAAGTCGTATTCCCTAGCAATGGTGCCAAAAGTTTTGATATCGCCCAAGGTACACCTCCTTTGTGAAGGTTTAAGTGGTCATTGTCAAGATATATAACCGAACCGAAGTTAGGGTCGATCCCACATGGAATATGGTAGACTCGGAGTAATTTCAAGCAAATCGAGTGAATTAACCTACTTATCTCCCAAAAGGGAGGGTTTATAATTGCAGTAAATAAATCTAAACTAGAAGTTTGTGTTGTGATATCAGTAAAAGAAGTAACTAGGGTATTGTGTTCCCCATGATTCCCTAACTTGGTATATCTAGATAATTGTAACCTTTTTCAATATATAGCACGCAGAACGGTAAGTTAAGTTCACCAAACCCTTTGATCTAGGTGAGAGGTGAATTTCGCTACGTGATTTGATCTATCCCCACAGCGTGATATTACTAACCCTTACCTATTATTCCAGTACAACCTCCCCTTGATCTAGTTCGGTTGATTAGATGAGAAAAGGACTTTGAATCCTGTTAACTATTTTCTTTTCTCATTCCTTACCATATTGATCCAGTCGATAAGAATAAGGGCAGGTTCTAAAGTTGGCCATCCATTAAAAAACATTCATAGCGAAGGAAATAATTAATACATGCATGCATATTTTTCAATAATTATGGATTATCCAGGTTTTACCTTGTTAGTTCGGCATGGTTCCCATAACCATAGTTGTGTATTTAGCTAAGCATAATCATTATAGTTGAAAATATCATGTTAAGGAATAGTATAATTAATCACTTACAATGATGAAGTTAAAAACAAGAAATCACAATCTTCAAGAAATCACAATGTATAAAATCAATGAAAAAATCACAAACCTAAGAGTTTTCCAAGTGTTTCTCTACTATGTTTTCTATCTGGTACATCTTCTCTCCTAAAGGAACCCTAAAAATCTATTTATAATAATAAAAAACCAAATCCAAAATGAAATAGAAAAACTGAGTCGACAGATATTACAACCAGGATTACGGTCGTATAATGTTCCACGGCCTGTACCAGGGCTTCGTAGTCTTCATCCTTCAAAACTAGCCTTCACTTCCACAAGACCTTTCTACGAATTGTATTCAAACTTATGGCCCGTGGAGGGTGATGAGTCGCGAAAACGCTCATCATTTAACATTTTTCAGGTAAAATCCTTGTACGTTCTCAAGCAAATTTTGTGCGTTTAACATTTTGTTTAGCGTATTTTCAGGAAATCCGGGCAAGGCATGAAAACAGGTTGAAAGAAGTAGAAAATTCCCAAAAAGGCCATTTCAGGCCTCACACGGTCACCTTCACGGGTCGTGTGATCCTTCACGGACCGTGAGGCTGGCCGTGAGAGGTGGCAGTGAGTGGCTGAGGTTGAAATGAGTTGAAGTTGCACAAGTATAATCTCACGGGAAGATTGACGGCCCGTGTAATCCTTCACGGGTCGTGTAACCGTCCGTGAACAGAGGCAGAATGTCGGGCATGAAGTAGACACGGAGATGAGTTTAAGTGGAAACACACAGAACATATTGATGGGTCATTGAGAGTTTCACGAACCGTGTACCCACCGTGAAATGTTACAAAATCTTTGGCAAGGCACATACTCAAGGTAGAATGTCAAGGCAAAACAGACGGTGACCCAAACAGACCGTATGACAGTACATGGTCCGACATAGGTGCCCGTCAAGTGAGGCAGCGAGTTCGACTGAGGAGAGTGTGAAATATTGTTCTAAGTAGATCCAGACGGAGGGTGAAATAGACCATTTAACCTTACACGGTTCGTGTATTCATCGTTGAGCGTGCCAACGCCCAGTTTTCCTATTTCGCGTAGGATTTGTTTCTAATTCATATAAATACATTTTTAGGTTGTTTTTATTTATTATTGATTGTTGAACATAGAACAGAGGAGATATTGTGCTTGTCATGTTACTTTTGCAAATTTTTGCTACGTTTGATCCGTTGAATTGTAATTGCAAGTTATAGTTTCATTGATCGTTCAATCGTAAGTGTGATTCATGACTTCTTCATCTTGTTCTAATTATGATTCTTCAAGCATGCTAGGCTAAACCCACAACTAGGATTGTGGGGACCATGATTACCAAAGAAGATAGACAAATTTAGAGCTAACGTCGGAAGTTATTATCATATATACCGTAAGATGTCTTCAATTGAACTTAAACCTTGATGAGTCGACGCATTGGGGTAACCCTGTATTCACTGTTTGCTCGAAAGGGAGGTAGTGATTAGGAAAAGATTCTTTTGGCAGAATTCGGGGTTGTTAACCTAGTCTAAGTACTCGAGACTGAAAGGTGAGAGTATCCTGGAGTGGAAAGTAAGAGTAAAATGAGTGAAACGTTCTAAGACTGAAAGGTAAGGAATGATATGCACCTAAGAGGGACCAGAAGGTGAATTAGGTGTTAACTAATTACTTACTCTGTATATGTGGTCACTATCGTAACAACTCTAAGTTTGAATATTGGAATTGGTGTCATGGGAATCACAAGCCTAGTCTAGCAAGTCATTGTTGAATCTCAATAGTCATCGTAGTATTAATCAGTCGATTAAGTGTGTTAATTAGTTTTAAATATTATTGCAAGAACTCCCACTTTCATTATGCATTATTATTTTGGAAGTAGTAATTACACGTGAGACGACGTACTATTAGCTGTATTTTCACGCATTCCCTGTGGGATCGACGCCAACTCTTATTGGGTTCTATATTTGGTCAACGACCACTTTGCACTTCATTTGGGGTATGAGTTTGGGCGTATGAAATTTTGGCGCCGTTCCCGAGAAATACGGCGAAAATATAGTCTATTAGTGCTAGTTTTAGTGTAATTCTATTTTCTGATTTTACTTTTTTGTTTTGTTTGTTAGTACTGTAGGAGACAGGTTGTGTATGCCCGCTACCCGCAGTAAAAGTGAACCTCTAATCGCCTACGAACCAGAGCTACAGAGATCGATCAGAAGAATGAACGCACAGGAGCGAGAGGCGCAGAGGCGGCAAGAATTAGCCCTTAATGTTGAGAATAGGGGCCATGATGGAATTGGAATTCATGATCTTGATGGTGAGATAGTTCCACCGGTGGTCCCTCCTCAGCATCACATTGGAGTTAGACCACCTCCTGCTATGCAGCCACCTGTTCCCCAGTAGCCACGAGCAAGATAAGATGAGGAAGATGGTGCTGGGGCTACAGGAGCAATTGTCTTGCCGCCACTGCCCGCTGGGGTAAAGTTTACAATCACCAGCTGTCACGACCCGGATAGGGGGCCTAGATGTGACATGGCGAAGGAGAACCCAAAAGTCCTCGATCAAGCCATCAT
>JBCEWC010016541.1:0-13053 GCA_038996855.1 Solanum aculeatissimum | reverse complement strand
GGAAAAGTCATCTTTAGAAAATATATGGAAGAACAATAATGGAATATTACATAACTTTTCATTAAGAAATTATGGAAAAATTAAGACTAAACAACAAAATTTTTCGGGTCGTTACAATTCCCTTAAAACTTTAGGAGCACCAAGTCTACTAACAACCTTTCCAGTAACTTGGCTTTCACTAATTGAATCGGACTCTATCTTTCTCTTGCCATAATTCCACAGCAATGCATCTACCTCAATCGAAATAAATCTGGATCTATGAAACATGTAGCAATATCCACATGGCCTTGTAAAAAGTTTTCAGCAAAAACACAAGTGTATAAATCACAATCACTACAAAAAAATATTTGAACATTAAACAAACTCATAACAATTGACAACTAAAATAGTGAAATAGTGAGCAAAAAACTTACTTGCATTTGATAACAATGGATCATCTTTCACAACACCTTCTTTGTTATGATTCTGTAAATCAACCATTTGACCTTCACAACTAACAAGTTTAACAGTCTTCTCAAACTAAAAAACAAAAGAAAAAGATCATTATAAAATTTTACATCAAAAAAATATCAAACATTACACCATCTATAACCATAAAAAGGTCTCAACAGTTTTGTAGCAATAAGATCAATATTATGAACAAAATAATATGCTAATATCATTTATACACCCTCAGAACTATCAATATGTACACCAACTAAAAAATAAATAAACTGACAATCAAATAACACCAAAAATAACTTCTTTTCATAGAAAAGAGACAACAGTACACTAGCTATAACCATAACTCCATCTAAGATATCAATGTTTACACCAAAAATAATATCAACAATACACCAGCTATAAATCATAACAGGTATCAATATGATAATTGCTATAAAGATCAATATTTAACCAAAATAATATGCTAATACCACTAATTTTTTTAGTGAAATTATGGCTCAACTGCTTGTCAACTTGACACCATTTATACTAACAAACACATATAAACACCCATCTATGAAATCAAATCTTTACACACAAAAAAAAAAGCAAAAAAATAGACAAGCTATGATCATCAGATAAATAAAAAGATACAACATCTATAATAACATATACCAATAGTTTCTTCAAAAATATTTTCAACATGACACCATATATACTAACAAACACCTATAACACTACTATGAAATCAAAGTTTACACACACAAAAAAAAATCAACAGCAGACAATCTATGGCCATAACATATATCAAAGGTACAAACAACTATTGTAACAAAATTTTCAGCAAAAAAAATATTAATTTAACCAACAATACATTATTATAAGAAACAGTAGAAACTATAAGAAATAGTAAAAACAAAAAAATTGTGGAGGGTGCAGTAAAATTCTTAGCAGGAACACTGTTCCCACATGTAATGAACCAATTAAGTCAACAGTTCACCAAATAACACACATCAAGTAAACTATATAATCAACAATTTAACCATGTAAACTACCAAACTATAAAAAAAGGTATCATCATCAAGTACACTATACAATCAACAATTTAACTAGGAAGAATATCACCAAGAAGTCAAGAGTTCAAATTAAAAAAAATAAATTAATCAACTTTGTCAACTTAAATTGGTTCAGATAAATACATATCATAAACTTAAAAAACGACTCAACATATAGTATCATCCCCAAAAATTTAACATAGAAAAATAATTTATGAACCTGAAGGAGCAGCGACACTAAGACGACGAACTTGAGCAACTGACTCAGCTACTACGAGCTTGACAAAATAGAAGAACAAAATTTTAATTTTTGATTTTAATTCTAGAATTAGGACAAAAGGGGAGGAGAACCGACTCAAAACCTCGAAAAAAAATCCCCCCTGACAGTGAATAGCTAGAGGTATTTATAAGTGAAAGATTGTGGTCAGTTGAGGGAAAATATTAGATGAGAATTGAAGTTTTTTTAATTCAAAATTTGAATGTTCGGGCTTTTCCGAACAGGGATTCTTTCATCCATGTTGAACAATTAAAGGAAAGAAAAAAAGATAAAAATCACTGCAAATCAAGAAGAAAGGTGCATTCAAAAATAAATCCAACAATGATTGCAACAGAGATTGTGTGGGATTGAAATGGAAAGGCGATGGGTGTCGAAAGGTCACTGTGAAGTGTATGGAATACGTTTAACAGGGCTATGCAGAAGGTTTCAATTAAAGAGAAAAAATATTAGAAAACTTTGGAACTATAAAAAGCAATAAAATATTATCAAATCCCAAAATAATGAGTATTTGGGGCAAATAGGCAGAAGAAAAAATGAAAATTTTACATAATCCCAATAAAATATTAAATGAAAAAATATTGTTGACTATTAAATATGCATTTTGTTTAAAAATAATAATAATAATAATAATAAGATCATAAGAGTTGACATGGATGCAAATAAAAAACTTAAATCTGTAATATTCTTGATAGTTAACATGGTTGGTAATATAAGCTCTTAAAGTGTATACTCTTATAATTTCTCTAATAAAATAATCTTTACTTTTCATATTTTTATATATATACGGCGTCTATATTCACTATATCATTGAGAATAATAAATAATATAGTAAAGGGGTGAGAAATTTCTTTTGGTACTTGATGTAATGTTGAAATGAATATGAGAACATATTATTTTAAATTTTAATTATGGGAAACTTTAAAAAGTTTTAAGTTATTATTTATTTTTATAAAAATAGAAAATAATTATTGTAAATTGTGATCCCCATTATCATTAACCCCTTATTTGGATGGTTGTTACCCATTGTATTATATTGTATTGTTAGTTTAAATACAATGTTTGTTTTGATTATTCCTTAAACTTCATGGTATCGTATCATTTAAATTCATCGTTAGATAACAACAAAAAGACCCTGTAGACGATAAAATTCGAGTTGAGAAAATAATAATCAAGAACGAAAACATAGCAATAATTTGTAGCATTTGATTTCAAGTATGTGAGTGTTACAATCTCTATAAATCTTCTGATTCACATTTTCAAATGTAAATTTAGGGCTATCGAGCTTGATCTTGAATATAAAATTTGTTCTTGAATGTTGTATTTGTTCTTGATTTTGATTTTGAATGTTGTATTTGTTCTTGATCTTGATCTTAAAACTTGTATTTGTTCTTGATCTTGATCTTGATCTTGAAACTTGTATTTGTTCTTGATCTTGATCTTGAATGTTTGAATTCTTGAACTTGTAGAGAAATTTGTGGCGTTTGATCCACAAGCTCTCTCTAGCTTTTCGTTAGAATTCTTGATGTGAATTTTGAATTATGAGGACCCCTATATATAGTTATAGAATAGAGGAGTTATGATGGAATCATGCTTTCCTCCGACCAATAGATTTAAGGTTACATGACGTAGGAAAAGTGATAGGAATATGTTTCTTTCAAGTAACATGACGATATTTGATTGGTTGAAACACATCACTTGTACACATGACATATTTGTATTGGTCTTTGATTAAGATAGGAATGTCATGTTATTTTGACACATGGCGTGATCCTATTGACTTCTTTGTTTGACTTGGCATGCCACGTCATCCGACATGTGTCATCAGGTGTGCCTCAAGGATGAGAGGGTATTGGACACAATGAAGTGGGTCTCTTTTCTGGCCCAAATAAATGAATTTGGGCTTTTCATTAAATTCATATTTTATTGAACTTAATTAATTGACCCAATTATATTAATCTACAATATTTATTTTGGACTAATATATTTTGAATTTAATATATTTTGACTCATTTTATAAAATTTATATTTAAATATATTTTATATGATTACAATTGCTCCCTGCTTCAAGTTTTGTCGAGATATTTTATCTTTTGAAGACTAGGCTTGAAGTACTAATCTTGACTTCGTTTGAGACTAGCGGGTCAAACATTCTCTTATCTTTGTACCAAAATCAATAAAAGGATACATAAAATATATTACCATGATAATAGTGAACTGACCCAAAATTCTTTTCTTTTTATAGCCTCTATTTGATGTGATCTTCAGTTGACATATTAAATGAGTCCTTTGTTCATTATATTATAATATAATAATAATATAATGGCCTCATTCTTAATGCAACTTTGCATTTAAATGACCCATAATTTTTTGGATACAAACAAATGTAGACGTCTCCAATATGGATATGGAGTGTACACGTCCGACCCAACCGCCTACAACTTGATAACTCTCCAAGTAGGATTCCAATTAGGAGTAGAATTTGGTTATCAAAATCTTTCACAAATTTGATAATCTTTTCCTATTAGGAGTCTGATGTCCTTGTTTACAACAAATTGAATTCCTTTATTTATGAGTCTATATAAAGATGTTAAAGCCACAAATAAAATACCATCAGTTCACTGCACAAGAGCAGGTTCGTGAGAACAAGAAAACTTAAGTTTTGTGCGACTTCACAAAAATCACCATATCTTAATTTAGAAATATCAAAATCATGAGCAGTTTATGGTGATGGAAAGTAGACTCGAAAGGCTATTCTTTACACGAAAAAGAAGATCAGATTACTTCTAGATTATCCTAGGTAATATTTTGAAAACTACATTTGCGTTCTGGTTCGCTGGTGATTTCAGCCCTGCGCGACTTCACGAGAATCGTTATATATTGACTTAGGAATATCAAAATTATGAACAATTTATGGTGATGGAAAGTAGGCTCAAAGGACTACACCTCAAGTGAAAACGACAATCAGTTGCTTCTAGATTATCCCAAGTAAGTTTTTGAAAACTACATTTGTGTTCTGGTTCGCTGGTAATTTCAGCCTCGCGCAACTTCATGAAAATTGTCATATCTTGACTTAGAAATATCCTGTGAGTGGTTTTCAGCACTGGAAAGTAGAATCAAAGGGCTATGCCTCGCGTGGAAATGACGATCAGATTGTTTTTAGATTATCTCAAGTAATGTTTTGAAAATTATATTTGTATTCTGGATCACTAGTGATTTCAGCCCTGCGTGACTTCATAAAAGATATCATATCTTGACTTAGGAATATTGAAATCATGAGCGGTTTACGACATTGAAAAGTAGACTTGAAGGGCTACGCCTCATATCAAAATGACAATTAGATTGCTTCTAGATTATCCCAAGTAATATTTTGAAAACTATATTTGCGTTCTGGTTCGTTGGTGATTTCATCCTTATGTGACTTCATGAAAATTATCATATCTTTTTTTAGGAATATCAAAATCACGAGCGATTTGTGGCGTTGAAAAGTAGACTCAAAGGGCTACGTCTCACGAGAACATGGCAATCTGATTATTCCTGAATTATCCTAGAAAATTTTCTAAAGTTCAACATATATGTTGTTCTTGTCTTGACATCAAGAAAACACCTTTCTACTTAAGTAATTTCTTCTTCTTCTTTTCGTGTGTTATTTTGTCCCTTTTTTGTTGTAGGGCTATAAATTCAAGATTCATCGTGTCACAAGAATTTTGTCTTGAGGTGTGAAGGGATGTATCCATGCTCACGTCTTGAGATCACCAATTCGAGGTTTTACAATATTCCACATGTTTAATCATAAGGTGTGAAGAGGTCATCTTAAGGTGCAAAGGGTTAATTTTTTATCTATCTTAAGGCATGAAAATTTAAAGATCCTTTTAAGGATATACCCACAAAAAGAACCAGCTTAAGATGCAAAGGGAGAATTTTTGTTCACCTTAAGGCATGAAATTTAGAGGTCTTTTTTAAAGATATACCCACAAAAAGAACTAGCTTAAGGTGCAAAGGGAAAAAATTTGTCCACCTTAAGACATGGAAATTTAGAAATCCTTTCAAAGATATACCCACAAAAAGAACCAACTTAAGGTGCAAAGGGACAATTTTTGTCCACTTTAAGGCATAGAAATTTAGAGATCCTTTTTAAAGATATACCCACAAAAAGAACAAGCTTAAGGTACAAAGGAAATATTTTTTATCCACCTTAAGACATGACAATTCAGAGATATTCTTATGGCATAAAGAGATGGATACTTGTCTTTACCCCAAGAAGGACACTTTGAGAGAATCCTCATGATGTAAATAGATAATTACTTATTTTCGCCTTAAGAAAGGTAAATATAAAGGTCAAGGCTAGAAGACTTCAACTTTCAAATTCAACAACTTACAAGGGTTTGACTTACAAACACTACTAAAAACTGTCAAAAAAAGACGAAAAAAAGCGACAACCGCGTTGCACTGTGTCGCAAAAGAGCGACGAATGGTGTCGCAAATTTTTAAAAAAAAAATTAAAAAGAGACGGACAGTGTCGCTTTATTTTTTTTAATTATTTAATATTTGCGATGGACTGCCTCATAATTGTTTTTAAAAGCGACGGATTGGGTGACCCATGTCCATCACTTTTTTGGGTTTCTTTTTAAAAAAATTCAAAACAGCAATGGACGTAGGGACTCTGTCCGTTATTTTTCTGGACTTTTTTTAAAATTATTTATGTTGTTCACCTGCATTAAAATTTAAATTCAAGACATATCAATACAACTTGATACAAGGCAATAAACAACAACTAAGCACAATTAAATATTAAAAGCATAGAAATTCATAATTTATAAAGTTTTGAATTGTTTCAAAGATTACCAAAAATTCTAAATTGTCCAAAACATAAATAGAAGGGAACTACAGACTATTTTCTACAAAATCATCAGCACTATCGTCATATTCATCCGGAAAGGGTGTAGGTCGACGAGCTAGGTTGAGCACTTGTTCCCTGAGTTGCTCATATTGTTGAGTTATTCTATTCTCCTGTTCAGCCCTTTGTGCTTCAGAATTTGCCAATGCACGTGTAAGTTGAGCAATTTATTGAGGCATGACAGCTATCTAAACTTCGTCAATGGTCTCATCTAGACGTGACGATCCAATAACTTGTAAATTGGATTGGAGTTATTGTATGTTATTTTATGAGCACATTCTATAAACTCGGCCCTTATGGCTCCCTCCTACAACCTTTTCCATACAAATTTGATTGGAAAACTCAGGGGTTAGCTCGACCGAGTCTCCAAGCTCATGTATTTGTCTCTCATACTCACTCTATGTCACGCCATGGGAGGGTACCCTTGGCATGGCTGGCACTTGAAGAACCATTGTTGATACCCCAAGAGAACCACCTGGTCTCATCGTCACCTCATGCTCGACAACGAAAAAATACTAAGGAAAAGATATCAAATAGATAAGTAAAACTTTTATAAAATAATTTCCAATGGTAAACTTTGAAAAATAAAAACAATCAACTCTCTCTACTCAGTGTCTATGAAGCCTCTAACTCTAAACATCTAGATAGTACTATGATAGGTCATGACTACCCAACTCAAAGAAAATAAAATAAGTAATGAAATTAGAAGGGCTCCTCCGAAGGAAAGGAGGCTCACTAAGTCTGAAACGGGGACTAGTTTGCAATGATGCGCCTGTTGATAACCTCTAATACCTGCCTCTGCATCATAAAATGATGCAGTCTGAATAAACATCGGTAAATTGAATATACTGATATGTAAATTGGCTAGAAAAAAAAGGACATAATCAAAGATACTCACATCAAGTAACTTGTCTCAAACTCAACTCAACTCAGTAAATCATGCAATATTTGTATAAAGTTATGCTTTGAAAGTAAACTCGATAATATGAAACACATGTCAAATTATTCAATTTATATAGTAAAATAATGCTTCCTAAAGAAACTCTAGCATGCAACTCATGTCAAATTAGTTATGCAAAATTAGGGAGTTTCTCTAACCAACAATATCCCACCACCATTATTGATGATGCACAACGATCGTGGCATCGTTGCTCGCCCATCCAGTACTTTCCAAGGTAAGGACACACAACTATACCTCATGGATCCATCATCCCCATCCATCTTTCTAGGACAGGAGTTGCCAGAGTTAACTGCACATCTATCCTACGTGGGCAACGTAGTTCTGGGGTGTTAACTCTTACTCAACTCGATGCTCAATACTACTCCCGAAACATATACTCATATGTATCAAGTAAATAGATTATTAAAAAATATCTCATCAAGTCTCGTTGGACTTTAATTTAACATCAAGTTCATCTCAAAATATCATCATCATCATCAACCATCAATAAATATATCTTAAAAATCATTTACATCATTATCAAAATGCTTCCTCAAAATATTAAGTGCTTTCTTTAAAAATATTCTTCAAAAATCATTACATATCATGAAGACTTTTTCTCAAACCAATGTTTATGCTCAAAACTCATATTTATGCAGACTCAGTAAAATGTGCTCAAAAATCATCTGTGTTTGACATGCTCAATATGACCATCAATCTCAGTTTAAAATAAAGCATAAAATCAAGTAAAATCCTCAATTGGGGTTCATGTGAATAAAAACATGAACAGGCATCCAATCGAATACCAACCTCATGAACGTCATCACTATATTTTTATGTACAAAGAAACTCAATAGGACAACAGACAACTCAAGAATTCAATTCAAGAATTAGGGTAAAACTCTACTCAAACTCAATTACAAGAAATCAACATGTGATGTGTGTGGATAAACTCAATCCAATGCTATGAGTAGCCTTACATTCCTGGAAATTTAATTTTTTTAAGAACTCTGAAGAATGTCATAACTTTTGACTCCAGACTTCAAATGAGGCGAAATCAATTGCTTTGAAAAGATAATTAAAAGAGCTTTCATTTGGTAGGTCATGATACATTTAATTCTCCATGTGCGAACAGTTATGGTCATTTAAAGTTGACCTTTGCATAATCTAATACGAAAAACTCAATCGATAGGAAAGTTTTGAACTCGACTAAGTACTAGGGGTCTCTTATAAAAGTAATCCACTTCTAATACTATTCACACATATAGGAATGTGCCTTAAAATATAGGTACATGTAAGGCATCACTAGGTTTAAGCCTATGTACTTACGAAAGAAATTTGGATCGTATGAATAGAGTTGTGGGATATTACAATATCTCCCTCTTGGGATCAATCGTCCTTGAATGATGAGTGAACCAAGGATGAATTCAAAGCATGAATAATAATCGAGACTATGTCAGATCAATGAATCGCAACCAGCCAAATTTGGATAGTCACATATCAAACTCAAAATAGATAAATTGGGTTAGATCAAGAATAGATATATTAGAAATTTTCATATCAGGCATGAATACAACATCGAAACTCAATCAACTCAAATCATTTGAACATATCAAGAATCAGTCATTAGTACTAAAAAAGAAAGTCATCAAATCCAAATTGAGAAGGGGACCATTGCAATATTGAAGACACTATGGATTAGCACCTCATCTCAACTATGCTCCCTTTCATGACACTACACTCCATTAGCTGAAGCTTATGACTCCTATTCAAATCTATGTATAATCATATTCTCTTATTTTGTTCAAGCATGATTCTAAATCCCAAATCACTATTCCTAATTTAACCATACTCATCAAAACTAATCCTCAAAACTCAATCTCTGTACCTCCACAAGAACTTTCATTAAAAGATCACTAGTCCTCTCCATTACATGACCACTCTTACTAAAAATCCTTTTCAAGAAGTCGTCAATAGCCTAACACCATTACTCGCATAATAACAATCACACATTCAAGCCTATCACACTAACCACTTCGACCATATCTATGAATTATCAAGCCTACTTTGCATTTCTACCTCCATCATTAAATGAACTCTCACTTAAAGACACACCAATATACTTTTACCTAAAGACATTCTAACCTACCTTTACCTATCTATTGCACATCATAAGGTCTCATCTCACTCTTTCTCCACATCTATAATTTAAATGAAAGAAGGACATCATAGTTATCACTTCAAGGAACATCCACCCTCACTCATAAAAAATAACTCATCTTTTGTCACCAATATCACTATCAAGGCTATAAAGAAAGATCATTGGAAGGTCTTAGAGCGAAAGATCATAAGCACAAAACATTCAAGGAATTTGATCTGAGAGCATTCATAATGTGATACAATCTCATTAGCCTTTTAGGACCTATCATGCATTTATGGAGTCGAATATACTGTGAAACTCTAGACATATCTCGTATGACATAAGGTTAGGAAATCTGAGATTCATGAGATAGAAGTACAATCGTCATTCTTCATCCTGAAATCTCAACATGGATGCTAATCAGCATCGGGTGCGTGAGTCTAGGTCATAGGCATGGCGTTCATACACATGACAAAAACAGAGTATCATCTTAACTGAGCTATAAGGAATACAAGAGATAGCAAAGCATCAAGGTCTCATCATGATCAATTTATTACTATCGAAAGCTCAATACTCACTTTAGTTTACTAACTCCTCATCTCCCCCTTAGCTCAAAGGTCCACTCCCTAAGTCTGTGAACCGATTGTCTTTACTAATCTATAAGCATAGCTCTCCACACAATTGGGGCAACACTGTCTACAAGAATATCTTAAACTCACTTATTATACTATACTCAAAGATATAAATTGATTTTAGAACTTTCTTTTTAGATACTACACTTAGCTTCCTTCTAGCTCTATGGGCATCTTTCTATACTTACTACTCTTATTGGCATACCTAAGCATACTTACTTTCTACAACTCTTATAATCTAACTTCTTTGTTTAGTCTGCTAATACTCAATTTTTATGATCCAATATATGTGACTAAAGAAGTCTTGAATTACAAAGTAAAACTCATTGTCATTTATACATAGATCCCCGTCGACCTAATCACTAAGGGCAATAAGCAATGCCTACACCAGCTCACTCTACATTGACAACTCAAATATACCATCTAGGTTCTCATAGCAAGTCACATCTTACGACCTCATACAACTTTACACATTCACAAATACACATCTTAAGCCTCTTCTTACTTAATGATTTATTCTCAATCTACTATTTTTATCTAAAGGTCATATACATCCATACTCGTAGCATCTTACTTGTTGCAAGTTGATACCTTAATTCCTGGTACACACTATATCAAGCCTGTTAAAGAAAATCTCCCAACTGACACTATCACTCTAATAATGGCTATCTCCTTTTAGAATTATAAGCCTAGTTTAGATCTATCACCTTGAAAGCACTTTGTACCCTTCATTAAAAATTGATAGAGTCATCCACGAGATTCTATCTATGGGTCGTGGTTCAATCTACGGACCGTAAGTCCTCTCGTAGAAGTGATCCAAACTTAAAAAGAATTAGATCTTTTAGGGATCCTTTCTACGAATCTTTTGATGGACCGTGGTTTCTTATACGGTCCATCTTGACACCTCATAAGTCAACTTCCAATTGTCCTTCAACTTTTCTCTTTCACCGGTTTCAATTCACAAAGCTTACCTATGACCCGTAGTATCACCTACGGTCCGTAAACTAACTCCTAGGATTCAACCAGTATCAAAATCATTAACTTTCAATCGTCCCAAGTTATCAACATGCAGGGTGTAAACACATTAACACAAGCCTCTTCCTAGTTGAGCATACTCTATCTTGTCCTATCAATAACTCTTTTTCTATACCTTATATTGAAAATCAAATGGCACTTACTATTCTTTCATCAAGACTTATAGAAATTGGCCATCATCTCATTCCTTATCTTACCTAATGGACACATAACTCTAGTTACATGCCTTAATCAATCACCGCTCTTAATATTTGGTCACTTCCTTTCCACCGTCGTCTTTCTAACTCTATGATGACAATTCTACTTATGATTCACAAGACTTGAAATCACACTCTTAGGTTCTAATATTACACTTCTTAGGGACATAAGTTTCTCTCCCCCAAGAATGATATGCCTCCGAGTATAACCTCCTATTACTCTCCTTTAGAGCATTTGCAGCCTATTTCGAAGGATGTCATTTGCAAGACACATAATAAATATTTTATTAGTTCTTCTATAATTTGTCAAGATAGTAAAAATAAATTAATAAAAATACAAACTTACGATATTCCATCAGGATCTATCATGACTCTCCCACGTCTATCCCTCTGTCCAGGAGCTAAGTAAAGCACATCCTGTGTAACCTCATGTGCAGAAGTAGTAGAAGGTGAGGCTGGTGATGGAAGATGTGTGTAATGTCAAGTCAATGGTGGAGGGACAGTATCAGTACTGGAAGAATCTCTAAGTCTCAGATTAGATAGATAGGGAGACTGAGAAGTAGGAGATGAAACAATAGGAAATAGAGTAGTCGAAGATGTAGTTTGATAAAATGTCACTGTAGGTCGAGGAGCGACCTGATCATTTAAAGTGAATCTCGACTGCGCAGAAGAAAATGTGCCCTGAGGTCGACGCAACTGACTATGAAAAGCTAAAGGATCCATAGTCCTAGAAGACACATACTAGTATGTGTCGAAGTATCACCTGAGGAACCTTGAATTTTAGGTGTTGAAGAAATATAGCGTGGGATATCCTCAGAATCAATAGGTCTCCTAGACTTCTTCTTTTTAGTCCTACCAGAATGAGTAACCTCAAAATGATCCCGAGATCTATCACCATCTCCCCATGATATCTGAATGTAAAGTAACACAAATACAATATAAGTATTAGCAAAATAAACTAACTGATATGCTAGTTATAATCTACCTGTCTATTCCTCCTCGCTTGTTTCATTTTCTTCATCCTCCCATTCTGATTCCTCAGTTGTTTCATATTCATTATCCTCTCATTCCGCCTCCTAAAATGATTCATTATCCTCATCTACTTCTTCTTGAATGTTTGACATTATTAATTTATCATCAGACACCTCTTCTAGTATGTGTTGAGGACGTTCTAGTGTGGTCTCCAATTCAATATCAACTTGTTGTTGAACAAGTGTAAGATCATTTTTGTATGTCACATCTAATACATTCTCAAATTTCAAGTATAATTAAAGTTCAAGTATTTAGAAGTTAAGAATTTATACAAATTTGAATTAATTTCTAAGAACTTAATTTAAAAATTCTAAAGTTCAAGTTAATTCTAACAACTAAATCAAATCAAACCTAAAGTGCAAAATAATTTCAACAACTAAACCAAATCAAAGCTAAAGTGCAAATTAATTCCAACAACAAACACATTA